>JAOTRH010419022.1:0-34548 GCA_034768845.1 Heliamphora exappendiculata
CCTCAACTGATCAAACAAGTCGTCTATCCTCGGCATCGGATACTTGTTCTTCACTGTCACCTGATTCAGTTTCCTGTCATCGATACACAGACGTAAGGATCCATCCTTCTTCTTTGTGAAAAGAACAAGGGCTCCCCACGGAGAAGTACTAGGATGTATAAATCCTCTGTCAAGTAACTCCTGTAACTGTACCTTGAGTTCACGCAACTCAGCAGGTGCAAAGCGATATGACGGTATAGATATGGGAGCAGCTCCTGGAACCAGGTCAATAGAAAGCTCTACCTCACGGCTCGGTGGAAACTCATACAAATCATCTGGAAAAACATCAGAATAGTCGCACACCTCTGGAGGTAACTCTTCGCGAACTCCAACCTCCTCATCCAACATGAGAGCTGAGAAAAGGAAACTCAGATTGCCCTGGTTCCGCATAACACCTGGCATAGACCTCAAACCCTCCTCCCAGTCTCCCACAAAACAAAAGCAATCTCCCGCTGGGGTACAAATTGTTACTCTCCGTCAATCACAATCGATGAAGACACGATAGGTGGTTAGCCAATCCATCCCTAGGATGACATCAAACGCGGTCATGTCTAGGATAACAAGGTCGAACTCTAAGCAACGACCAGTGACCTTCAACACGTAAGATCTGCATACAAGGCTCAACTTCACACTCCCACTCACCGGGGTCTCTACGCATAAGGTACTACCCAACCAGTCTATCTCTAACCCCAAAGCAGATGCAAAAGAAGTAGATATAAACGAACGTGATGATCCAGTGTCGATAAGAACAATAGCCCATGATCTAAAGACTAGAAGAGTACCTCTAATCACGGAGGTGGTAGCAGCAGCATCGGAACCAACCGGTGCTCTAGAAGAACTAGGATCTGCAAGAAAGTAAGCTCTGGCCAGTCCACTGCGGCTCTGAACGGCCGACTGTCTACCTGACTGCACTGATGCACCCCCCTATACAAATCTGGACGTCTGAGCTCTAGACTGCTGGTACGTCTGTCTCCCCTGGCCTGATGGAACTGCTAGTGCTTCTGCTGTGCTCTGAATGCTCCCACCCTGAGGACAGTTCCTCTGGATGTGCCAAGACTGTCCACACTCAAAACATATCGGTGGTCCTCTCTCTGGCGCCTGCGACTGCAACTGTGCCTAAATAGGCGCTGCACTCTTGCACTCTGCTACACGATGTCCCGGTTGTTGGCATCTATGACAAAGCGCCCTCTGATACAACCGTCCTGTTGAAGCTATGGGAGGTAAAGAAGTAGAAGACCATGGAGCATACGACCCCACGGATGAGAACTCAGACCAGATGTCCGTTGACGCTTGTCCTTACGTCCTCGGGACTATGCGCGTCCCCCGTCCTGTTGACTCCTAGTGTCTCCGTCCCTACACATCTCAGGCAAGGTGTCCTCCACCTTCATGGCCATCTGTACCAAGTTAATGTAGACCTGCATCTAGAACGCCGCCACTCTGTCCCTGATAGCAGGCCTTAAACCCCTCTCAAATCGGTTTTCCTTGAGCTCATCAGTAGGTATGATCTCTTATGCAAACCGGGATAAGCTGGTAAACTCAGCCTCATACTCAACAACCGACATACTCCCCTGAGTTAGAAACATGAAATCCTCTCTGTAGTGATCCATCAATGTCGCTGGAAAGTATTTCTCCAGAAATACCTTAATGAATGCCTCCCATGTGCCTGCTACTGTGGTCTTGGCAAACTTCCACCACATATGGGCACTCCCTCTCAGTTGGAAGGCAGCACATATAACTCTCAGATCATCCTCCTCAATCTGAAGCGAATTAAGAATCCTAGTAACCAGCTCTAGCCACTCAGTGGCAACCGTGGGATTGGGATCCCCAGAAAAGGTAGGAGGGTCCAGACGGCGCAACTCGCGCATCGCAACCATCGCCCTCGGCTCAGGTATACACTCCCTACCCCTAGTGGCCTCAGCCAGTTGCCGAATGGAGCCGACCATCTCACACAACAGATCTCCCTCAGCAATAGGTCCTTGGCGTGCATTAGCATCCCCAACATCTGGGACTGGAATGTCCCTTCGGCCAGAACCACGGCTACGGCCTCGACCACGGCCTAGTCCTTCCCGCGTGGACATAACTATATACAAAAGTAACATAACAGAATAAGAATCCATACAACATGTTATTGCTAACGTAAAAGACATATAAGCATGCTAACATATAGCCACGTAATATCATGTCATCACATATCTCACATATCCAGGAGAACCAACAAGAATGACTCGTCCATCTGGATAACCCACTCAGATTTCTTGCTAGAAAACACGTCCGTAAAATGCGTCTCTAACATGGTTCCTAGGTCTATTAATCCAAATGCCCGAAGGTAAGATTAATCAACCCTAAGGTCCAACCTCCATACCCACGTATACATTACAA
The DNA here is from genome assembly GCA_034768845.1 of Heliamphora exappendiculata. NCBI lineage: Eukaryota > Viridiplantae > Streptophyta > Magnoliopsida > Ericales > Sarraceniaceae > Heliamphora > Heliamphora exappendiculata. Next base: position 2,419 of record JAOTRH010419022.1, read on the forward strand.
GCTATCATGCTATGTTAGGAAAACGCTGTAACACATGCAATCAAGCACACATACATCCTCACAAGGTGATGTATTTCTCATGGCTCATAATTATTCGAACCTAGAGCTCTGATACCAAGTTGTCACACTCCAAACATCTGGGTCACGCGAAAGCCCACCAAAACACCCATTTATGAAAATTAGGTTTTCATAAGAAATCAAAATGTACTGCATTTGGATAAAAGCCTCACAGTTCAACTCTCATAAACTGAATAACATGCATTCTCATACATGAATAAACATATCGCCAAAAGGCGTACAAAATCAGCCTCAACAGGTGACACGTGTGAAAGTACATGTACAAAATAGGGAAAACTACAGCAAGTCTTCCATCACCTCTGCAACTAGGTCATCTCGTCATGATCACCTGAAAATATTTTCCAAAAAATCCCAAATCGTTAGCCGAAGCCCAATAGAAAATAAAGTGTATAAAACTATAACACAGGTCATGCAATCATATGGTGGGAGCGAACTCGACCACAACAGCCCAAAGGTTTTCCATCTCAAAGAAAACACCACATGTTTTCCATCCTTGAAACTATGCATAACATCCTAACAGATATCAGGCACAGTTAAGGAAAAGCAGTAATAAAACAATATTCTCCACTCGGACACACAACTGAGAAGACAAGATAGAATGATATCCTATGCACCGATTATGCCACACAGACAAAGGTAACAACCATAGACTCCTGCCCATTACCCTAGTCCTGAACCACTGAAGGCCTGCTAGGTAATGACAAGTTTTATACAAAGTTACAACAACAACGCCATTCACGGAGGCAACCGACTCTTTTACTAATTTTCACAACCGATGGGAAAGCACCCAAAACACGCGCCTGCTTCTTTACGGATTGCCACGACCGATGGACGAAGAATAACCAAATCACACACCTACATCTTTACGAATTGCCACGATCGATGGACGAAGCATAACCAAATCACACACCTGCTTCTTTACGGATTAGCATGACCGATGGACGAAGTAAAACCAAACCACGTTTACGGGGATTAACTCGAGGGACCGTAGCAAACCCACTCTGCGCACGTTTTGGACTTTCACAAAGCAGCAATCGAAGCCCAACTCAACACACATCTATTGTCACGGTACATCTATGGATAACATTTAAACCCAACCCACCAACAAATATACAGCACATGTATATAAAAGGGATCCCATCCATGAACCATGGAGATCAAACAACAGATGTAAAAAGATACTTTCACCCAAAACGTTTTAGAAGTTGAGAGTCAACCCCGAGGGCTAGCTCCAAACCTTCAACTAACACGTTTTGAAAATTTCCAAGACTCCGTTTTCAAACCATCCTTTTTAAAACCTCAGATACCCCTTTGAAACCATAGAATTTCATTTAAAAAAACCTCAGATAGACATCGCACGAGGAAAACTTGAACCAAAACTCATCATTTTCCCAAAACAGTCCAGGTTCAGTCGACTGGACTCATCCTCCAGTCGACTGAAAAATAGAGTGGAAATGAAAACCCAAAATAGAAGCTATTTTAGTCGACTGACCTCCCAGGTCCAGTCGAATGAACCTCCCACATGATGATCCAGTCGACTGAACTCATGGGTTTAGTCGACTGAACTTGCCCAGATCATGTTTTTGAGCTACGATTTTGGTTTTCCAACCTCAAATCAAACCTCCACCCTCTTGTTTTTTATATCCACATGCATCCCCCAGCTTAGGACTGTCATCAAACCTCGAAAGGAAACTCCCTCTTTTGATTTCATCCAACCGAACGCCGAAAAACGATTTTAACCCAAAACTGGATTTGAAACATAAATCACTTTTCATGCGTTTTAAAATGGTAGAAACATGTAGGATTACATGTAGTACCCTCTAACAGTTATACAGTCTAGGATTCTACCTCGGTGAGTTTAAAATTCAACGTCTCGATCCACGTGCAAAATCGAGCTTCACCAGAATAGAATTCCATCCGGATGGATGCATAGACCTCAATACCGATACTACGGATCTGCAGTTGATTTATCAAAAATCAAGCCCGAGGCGCCTGAGAAATTAGAGAGCAGGCAGAGCGTTTGGTGAGTTTAAAGCTAGAGAGAGAAAAGGAGGAGATATTTTGATGAAAATATCTCACATAAGATATTTATAGTCAAAATATCTCAAAAATATCTTCTTTTTTAAAAAAAATTTTGAAATTCGCACTGCAACTCCTTACAACCCTGGGAACCAACCCCGCATACTCAGATAAACATAAACATGCATCAAAATAAGTAAATCACACGTCATATATACATAAGTCTCAAAAAGAGATGGGTTCGGCTCTCACACAACAGCTCTACAATAACTGAAGATAATACATGCAATCCATCCAATTTATCCAATGCACCACGTGCAACACATGTAACACATGCCTCTTTAGGACCTCGTTTTCGTCCTTCAGATACTCACACACAAGTGCATCGTTAACCAGGGTTAACACATATCGGACCACGTTTCTGTTCGTCGTCAGCCAGAGATAACACCCTATCAAAATCATATAAGATCACGTTTCCGTCTTATGTTTTAAAAATCATATAAGACCACATTTTCCTCTTATGTTTCACAATCATATAAGACCACATTTCTGGCTTATGTCCCGAAATCATGTAAGACCACATTTTCATCTTATGTTTACCCAGACTAACGTTCCTCGAACCACTTTTTCATCCTTAGAACATCATACCACTTTTCCGTCCATAGGACATCGGACCACATTTTCGTCCGTCCACACAACCACATACACACATACACGTGTCATTAAAACCATAGTTTTAGATACCGCAGGATCACATTTTTGTCCTGCAACATACATAATTAAAACTAGAGTTTTAAATGCACATAACCACATAAAACACTACGTTTCACATAACGGCACCACATGCCATACAACCAGACGTCCACTCACCGAATAACCCGTCCGCTCACTCGGATAACCAACAACACAAAAAACCAAAACCTAACCCGAAGGCCAACACCGCTCAAACGCTCGAGCACTCAACCACCGCTCAAGCGATCCCCTACCGACATACATCTCTGCCACACCACCGCTCGAGCGGTCATCGCTGGGTGAAAAACCAAACGAAGAAACGAAACCAAACCCCTACATAAAGTGACCAACACCCTCTCCGTGACTTCAGTTGACAGGACCCCATAATCCAATCCACTGAAAAATCACTAGAAGAGAGAAGTCGATCAAGCCCCATAACCCAATCAACTAAAAGGCTACCACACAACCAAAAGAAACCCCTAAGGCCCTGACACGACAAACACAGACTCACACGTTCCCAACACGACGGACATGAACCCACACACGCCCAACACGGCCAACACAAACCGACATACGCCCAACACGGAAAACACAAACCCCTACACGCCCAACACGGCCAACACGGATGAAAAACAGTTATAAAAATTTGACATACCCTCACTATTTTAGTCATAACTTTTTCTATAAAAATAATTTTCTTTTGAGAGAGGTGTAATTGGAAATAAGACTTCTGGAACTTCAATTTGAGTACAAGAACGACCCAATTCAGAGTCCGAATGAGAGAGATATGATCAAAAGAATACGGCCATGCGCAGCCAATTCGATCGAGCGGACATTGGGCGCTCGAGCGAGCAAGCACCCGAGAAAAATTTAAATTTTTCCTTCTTTTGTGTTCTATGCCCCAAAACTCTCAAATAGTCACTATGATACTTCAAAACACACATAAACTTACCAACTCGCATATTTTTGACACCCACGGACATACACAAAATCAAACCATCAAGAACCACCGAAAGAAACACTCAAAACCTGGTTCCATCCAATCGAAAATAACACAAAACCCTGTTATTTTCAAACATAAATCAATTTTTCATGCATTTTTAACTGGTAAAAATACACACGATTACACGTAGCACCCTTATAAGATATGAGAGTCTAGAATCCTTTCTCGTTGAGTCAAAAACTAACGCCTTAATCCACGTGCAAAAAATGAACTTCGTCGGAATAAAATTCTATCTAGATGAAAGCGCAGCCCACCGTGCCAATAGCAAGAATCCGCTATTGGATTGTCAAAAATTGAGCTCCGGGCCCCCGAGAAGTAAGAGAGAAAACAAAGAGAAAATGGAGAAAACTTAGCTTGTAAATTTTGAAAATATCTTTTAAAAATATCTAACGCGAAATATTTATAGGCCACCAAAACTTCTTTTTTTTTTTTTTTTAAATTTATGCCGTAACGCCTAATGGCCCCAAGAACCAACCCCATATGCATATCTAAAGCCGAGCATGCATAAAAACGCATACAAACATGCTGCAACGAAAACGATAAACACGCGTTAAAAAACGCCGAAAAAGAAAACAGGTGAGGGTCTCACGGCCCATCCCTATTGTTAAAGAACTATATTTGCAACACAAAATTTGTGTCCTGCCCTATCTATAAAAACTATAATCGTTTAAGTTCTTTAAGGGTGTAAAAATAGCCCGGCCGTGGCTTACGCAAGCCAAGCCTGGCCTGGGCCCAGCGTGCTCCTACTAAAAATTTGAGCCGAGCTAAACCAGGCTTTTTTTCAAGAGGTAGACCTAGGCCCCAAGGGCATAGGATTCGGGCTTAGGGCTCGGGCTTGGGCTCAGGCCTCGGGGTTGGGCCTCAAGCCAAGCTTTTGGCCGGGCTCGTCGGGCTTTTTTCAGGCTTTTAATTTTTTTAAATTGTTGTTGTAACTTGTATAATATAAGTTTAAATTTTTCTTAGTTATTAGTTGTTGTTATATTAGTTTATTATTACTTTGTTAGTCAAACTTCATAATAAATTATTATGTTAATTTATTATTTATAACGATATAAATTTATTAGTTTTGTATTTTTATAAGTTTATAAATTATAATTTATAAGTTTTAAAGTTTACAAGTTTATAACCTATTAATATTATTATTAAGTTTATAAGTTATTAGATTATTATTTTATTAGAAGTTTATAAGTTAGTTTATTATTATTATTATTATATGTTTATTAGTTTATTAATTTTTATAGTTTATACTTTATAGTTTATAGTTTATAGTTTATAGTTTATAATTTATAATTTATAATTTATTATTATTTTTATTAATTATTACCTATTAGTTATATTTATTAGTTTTATTTATAAGTTTAAAATTTATTTGTTTTTTAGTTTATAATTCATACTTTGTAAATTTATTTGTCACGACTCAAACTCCGAGTCCGTGAATTAAACCTCAAGTCATACCTTACATGAACTATATTGTTTGGCAATTTTTCAAAACAAAAGAAAAATATTTCATATATGCCCTTATGAAGATTCAAACTACAAAGCCAAGTTTCAAAAATAATTATTTACAAAACCACTTAAGAGTTTGTGGCAACTTACATCTAATATTGCACTATCATTTTAATTACATTCACTTCCTTAACTTTATGTATAAATAAAACATAAAACAAAAGAAACGCTAGGTCTATCCGCTAGCCCTTCCCAAAATGCATTCATAGACTAGGTATCATCCCTCCTCATTGGAACCTGAAATGGTTTAACATACATACATGAGCCAAAGCTCATAAAATAAATATTAACTCAAATGTAATGCATGATTTGTGATGTGTAATTGGTGTAACCGAAATAAATATGCACCTTCCACCAAATCGTTTTCTGTTCACACACGCACCCACGCACAATTTTATCTCCCTTTATTCACTTGTTTTCCATTTCATTAATGCTTTATTTCATTAATCACATTCATTAAAACCATTTCAAATCATCCCTAACTTTCACATTATCCACATTTTTTATTTTATTACATGATTTTCACAAAATCGTATTACATCTAATTAACCGGTGTCGGATGCAACTTATAGAAACCTCACCTCATTTTCCCCTAACAGGTTACGCAAAGCCATTGTGGAATGGGTCATTCTATAACTCATCACGACACAACACCACATTTCAGGGGCTAACCCGTGGGCCTATGGTCCCCACCTTGCGCAAGTTTTCGGTCTTTCACCATAGAGTTGTTCAAGCCTAACTTAATTCACATAAATCCATACGGTTCATTATTTGTTAATTACTTTCAGTTTCACAGTCCGGGAGTCCAACCCACAACTGATTCCTGTGAGACGCGGTCCCTTTCTTTTTGTAACACACATATATATATATGCATTCAACGTGTTCATTTATGTATATGACACGTTTATATGTATTTTGATGCATGTTTGGATTTAAATATGCATGCAGGGTTAGCCCCTGGGGCTACATGGAGTCATGGTGCGAATTTTAAAAATTCAAAAAAAAATATTTTGGAAGCTTATAAATATCATGAGTTAGATATTTTCAAAAGATATTTTTAAAACTTCTCGACTAAGTTTCCTCCTTTTCTCTCGAACTTCTCTCTAACTTCTCGGGGGATGGGGCTTGATTTTTGACGATTCAACAGCCGATCTTTGTTGTTGGCATCGTGGTCTACGCATCCATCAAGATAGAATTTCATTCTAACGAAGCTCGATTTTGCACGTGGATCGAGTCATCGAGTTTTTGACTCACCGAGATAGGATCCTAAACTGTATAGTTGTTAAAGGGTGTATCGTGTACTCTTATGCATTTTTACCGTTTTAAATGTATGAAAAAGTGGTTTATGTTCGATAAATCGGGTTTTTAGTTTAAAATCATTTTTTTGTCGTTTTGGTTGGATGATTTCGGGTTTAGATGGTTTCTTTCAAAGTTTTTATGATAGTCTTGGGTTTATATATGCCCGTGGGTATCGATACATGTGTTTGGAGGCCTAATTTTAGGTTTAAACAAGTTTTGTGCAGAAAAACCTGACCAATTCTTTGAAAAATCGAAACTGGTTTGAGACCGATCGATCAGTTTGACCAATTTTGAGAATTTTGATGTTTTTTGATCTAGCTTTTCTCGTGTAATGTTTATCCGATGGAATTATGAGGTCCTATGGTTTTCGAAAGGATAACTGTGATTCTCAAAAAGATAGTTTGAAAATGGAGTTTTGAGAAAACTTTGAAAAACGTGTTTTTAGAGGTTTGGAGCTAACCTTTGGGATTGAGTCTCAACTTTGAAAATGTTTTTGGTTTGGTCTCTATATTGATGGATGGATTTTTATACATGTTTAATGTATAAATGTGGGAATATTTTGGTTTTGCAAAATGATTCTCTAGATGTACCAGGATAGCGGGTATGTGACACGAGTTGCCCTCGGTGGAAGTCCAGAAACATGAGCAGAGTAGGTACCTTTGTCCTTCAGGGTAGTTCCCGTAAAGAAGGTGTAGGTTCTTGTATCTTTCGATTTTAGTCAGTAAAGTTAGCAGTTATGTTGTGGTGGCTCCATATAGAACTTGTCTTTACCTAACAGGTCTTAAATGATTTAGAGATTAGGTAATGGGCATGAGTCTATAATTGTTACCTCTGTCCCTTTGTGACGGAGTCAGTACATAGAAATTATTTTTCTTTCCTCGGTTGTGTGATCTGAGTGAAAAAATAACGTTTTGGTTACAGTTTCCTTTAATTGTTACTTGCATTAGTTTTAATGCTTGGTTTTGTTTGTGGTTGAGTTAGCTCCCACCAAGTGATTGCATATCTTGCTTTACAGCTTTATAATCTGTTTCTATTGGGTTTCGGCTCACGGTGTGAGATTTTCTTATCAAGCTATTTTCAGGTTATGAGATTGATGACCACGAGGAGTTGATTTAGTGGTGTCCGTGGTGGCGAAAGATTTTATAGTCTTCCTTTTGTCAGTCTGTTTCTAAAGGCGTGTTTGTACGCCTTTGGGCGATATATTTATACTTGTCGGAACTAGATGTTTTCTGTTTATGAGAGTTATACTTGGGGCATTCTTCTGGTTTCAACAGGTGGATTTGATTGTATAAAAATCTATTTTTCTAAAACCTGGTGTTTGGTGAATTTTCACGTGACCCTAGATTTTGGGGCGTGACAACTTAGTATCAGAGCTTTGGGTTCGAATACCTAAGAGCCAGGGGAAGAGGGTTTATCACATGGTGAGGTTGATTACGTATGCTTGCTTGCATGTGTTTAAACATTTTTATAACATGTCGATAGCTTGTTGAACATGATAGTTTGCGTATATGTGGGTATGGAGGTTGAATCTCAATATTGATTAATCTTGCCTCAAGGGGTTTGGATTAACATAGTTGGAAGCCAAGTTAGAAACGCGTTTGGCCAACATGTTTTCTATTAATGAATTTGACTACGTTACCCAAATTGATGCGTATGTCTTGTTGGTTCTCCTTGGTATGCAAGACGTGTTTACATAATCTTAAGTGGTTATGTGTTAGCATGCTTATGTGTATTATGTTTTAAGCACATGTTATATGAAAGCTTATCATGTTATATTGCCTTCATATAGAATTATGTCCACACAGGGATGACAGGGACGAGGTCATGGCCTTGGCCGAGGTCGAGCATATGTTCAGGTTCTGGAGGAAGGAGACATTCATGCCCCGCAGGAATAGGTGGACGGTGCTGACATCATACAGGAAATGCTTGCCACTATGAGAGCAATGGCTAAGGCATCTAGGGCCGGAGTGAGGGCTCCTGAGCCAAGGGTTTCTGTGGCAATGAGGGAATTTCGACAGTTGGATCCTTTGACCTTTTCTAGGGAGCCGGACCCCAAAGTTGCTACCGATGGTTAGAAGTGACCACAACAACCTTTGATACTCTGGAGATTGAAGAGGATGCTTTGCGCGTGAAGTTGGCGGCGTTCCAACTGCGGGAAGATGCTAGAGAGTGGTTGAAGTTTGCCAAGACCACGGTGGATGACACGTGGGCCGCTTTCACGAGGGTCTTCTTGAAGAAGTACTTCTCGAGATCTTGAAGGGATACATACCGAGAGGAGTTTTTTTCCCTTGTTCAGGAGAACCTTACTGTGGTCCAGTATGAGGCCAAGTTCGCGAATCTATCGCGGTTTGCAGTCGAGATGGTATCTACGGAGGAGTTGCGCAGTAGAAGATTTGGGAGGGGCCTTCGACATGCCATCAAGGATATGATTGCAGCACTGGGTCTAGATGTGTACATTGCATAGGTGGAAGCCGCTATCTGAGTACAGAACTCGCTAGTAGAGAGCTGCAGAGTTTGAGAGAGTGGAAGTCAATAGGGCAGTGGAGATGCACGGTTCCAGAGGCGCGGGAAAAAGCGCCAAAGGTCGTCTGAACCTAGTTCTCATTTCGTCGGATCGTATCAGCCGTAGTCGTCCACACCTACACCTTCAGTGGCCTCGACAGGAAGGGCAGAGCAGAGAGAGCTGATCTGTTATCAATGCGGACAGCCAGGGCATCGTTCTTTCGAGTGCCCACGAAAGGGCCAAGTCTAGAGTTCAGCATCTGTCCAGTCACAGGCAAGAGACCCACTAGTATGCTTTAGGGGTGGTCAGTTCGGGCATATTCGGAGATTTTATACCCGAGAAGGGAGTGTCCATGGTACAACATGAGTGCTAGCTACTCCATCTGCACAGAGACGGCAAACTTCTCAGCGACCTACGACCCAGACGTCTAGGTTTACAGAAGGAGGTGCCTCAGCATAGTCTGTGAGGCAACCGACGATTTAGGTTTATGGTGGGCAGACCAGACCACCACAAGTCAGAGCTTATGTTCTTACTGATCCTAGTGCTTCCAAAGCACTAGTTGCACCTGATGCTGCAGCTACTCCAGCCATGATCAGAGGTAATCTTCTAATATATAGATCATGGGCCAGTGTTCTCATTGACACAGGAGCATCACATTCTTTTATCTCCTCTTCTTTTGCATCTGCATTGGGGTTACAGACAGACCCGTTGGGTAGTGCGTTGAGTGTAGAGACCCCAGTCAGTGAAAATGTGGTGTTGAGTAGAGTTCGCAGATCCTACAAGTTAGGAGTCGTCGGTTGTTGTCTAGAGTTTGATTTTATCATTCTAGACATAATCACGTTTGATGTCATCTCGGGGATGGACTGGTTGACTACCTATCGTTGTAGACACCCCAATTTGACCCCGCCTAATCTTAGGCGAATCCTATGATGAAACAAGTAGAATAGTGACTCGGTATGATCCTCGGGAAGTGATCCAAGCTCGGTATTTGAACCTGAAACCTTCGAATCAATGAAATTTTGACGAACCATCCAAACTTGCTGCCCAAGTAAGGCGACCGCCATGTTCATTGTGGCGACCGCCAATAAAACCTCTTAGAAACCCTAGCCAAAAGTGGCAACCGCCACCTTTCATCATAGCGACCGCCAACTTCCATTGTGGCGACCGTCATAGAACTTTGTGGAACCTTCCACAAATGTGATGACCGCCAACTTATATTGTGGCGACCGCTAACTTCAAATGGCCTGACGTGTCTCAAAACTTGGCAACATCTCATTGGTTGAAGAATTCTATAAATACCGTACCCTAGCGTACGTTTTTAGTACGAATTTTGAGTGAGAGAGACTTTGCCGATATATCAAGCAATCCCGAGCTCCGACGCCAAAATCCTGCTGAACCCCCGACTGACATTGAAGTCTTGCTTGGATCATCACTCGAGGATTAGCCCATCGAAGCACATTCCCGACTTGAGGATTCCACAATTCAGGTACCTTGTTTGGATTCCCGGTCCTTCTAACCCTATTCTCTCTCTTTTGGTGTGATCGGGTTACATTTAATTTCAATTGAAGTACTCCTTATTTACATAGTTAATTTTGTCCTTATTTAATTACTTTTATTTAGTTTAATCCTTTAATCCGTTGCTTAATTCACACATTTACACTAAGCACATTGTCATTTTCTTTAATATACGCATTAAATTAGTGTTATCATAATTTAGCAATATGACTAGCAATGTCATTATGTTATAATGTAAGCACTTACATAAAAATGGTTGTACTTGTTAATATTACACTCATTTAATGCTAATATTTCTTTTCTTTTCTTTTTCTTTTTCTTTATTATTCCAGTATTTATTTTCTTTTCTCTTCCTTTAGTTAGTCTAATTTATTTTATTAGCATTTTATTTTATTTTCTTTTCTTTTCTTATAATATTAGTTTAGTACGCAATTTTACCTTATTTTAGTATAATATTCCTTTCTTAGCTTCTTACATCTTTTCCTTTTATTTCAATAATAATATGATTTTCTTCCATAGCATTTATTTCGCTTTGTTTTCTTTTCTTTCTGATTAGCTTTATTCTCCTCATAATGTAACATTTTAATCTTTTTAATTTTATTATTAGCTTTAATTTCCTTATAAAGTTCTATTTTCTTTTTCTTTTTATAGCTTTATCTTCTTTTGGCATTTATATTATCTTTCTTTTTTTTATTTCATTAAACTCCAAAAATCATAAAAAAATCTTTTTACCTAATTTTCATTCCTTAAACATAATTTTCTTTTCTTTTATTTTCGTTTTAAATATAAATAGTTAGGCTTCATTTTGTTAATATTTTATTTTTCTAACCTCTTTTTACCTTAGCATAAGTTTCTTTTATAATTTTCTTTTCGGATTCTTTTTATGCATATTTTATTTTTCATTTCTTTTACTAATTTATCATGTTAATGTTAATGCACATTTTGGTTTCTTTACTTAAAAGCATATTTTAGAATAGTTTAGTTTATCTTTTGTAACAAACCATGTTTAGGTTATTTTAAGTATCTTTTAGTATATTTTTATTCTTTTAGTTAAACCATACTAACTTAGTTTATTTTTGATGAAATCGCATATGAATATGTTCCATGTATCCTTTTAGTTAGAAATTGCAAACCATAGGATTTAGAATTTTACCTCTTTATTTGTTTTGATTTGGAGTACTATATACATATGTTATGTGTTTTTCATATTTGATTTTGGATGTTCCCTCTTTGTCCCTATTTTTTTTATTTTTATGCATTTGAAAAATTCTATTAAAGAACCAATGATGATTAGTAGAGGCCAACCTTACGGTTGGACGAACAGGGTGTCTAACACCTTCCCCGATTCATACATTAGCCCCCGAACCATCTTTCTCTGGTTAACGTTTTAAAGATCAGTAGCCAATTTTGTTTTTCTTAGTTTTTCTCAAAAACTAAGTGGCGACTCTATTTTCAACAAAAATAGGTTTTTGAAATTTGGTTTTCAAGGTGTTGAAAGATTTTTCTAAGCATTCTTTGAATTTCTTATTTTTGAAACGTTTTTTTTTTAAACAACCCCCAACTTTCAAGGCCACAGTATTTTCTGGCGACTCTGGTGGGGAATGATTTCCAAAATCAGATAAGAGGGCTAGACTTAAAAACGTCATTGGTTCTTAATAAAAAAATTTATTTGTATTTGTGCATGTATATGCATTTTTCTTCAACCCCCTGCTTGGTCGACCCGATGCCCTGAACGTTAATCCGTTTTGGGGATCGTTGGGAAGACAGGCAACCCTTACTGATTGTACGCTATCATAGGTGCAGTAAAAGAGTTCGGGCATACTGTTTGATCATGTTCTGCATGGGAGGTATATACCTGGCTCTATTCAGAAGGTACCTTGTCTAATTGACCAAAATCGGCCTTTTGCATATAGTTAACTTAGAACTCTCCAATTAGGTGCTGCTAACCCTAGTAGAATTATTTATTTTCTTTATTGTATATTTTGATTGCATATTGTTAAGATTGTTTGTTCGGATTAGGCTAGTTCTTTTTCTCAGACGACCTGAGTTTTTCATTATCCTTTGCTTAGATTAGCTTTTTCTTCGAGTTCTTACCCGAATTTTGCTTTTCACCATGTTCTATTTTTCACACCGTAGTTTTCTTACCGTCATCATGCCCGTGTTTTGTCTTAACTTCTAGGGTGATTTCTCTCTCCTCTGGGTTCTTCCCGAATCGTTGGTTCACTCCCCCTTACATAGGCTCGTTCCTTTCAAACCCTTGCAACACCCGTGAGAGTTATTTTCCTATCGTTATGTTACCCATTTTTCTTTAGAATTTTTAGGTCGAACCAGTCCAATCAATATAGCTCTGTTTTCCTACCGTCATGCTGTCTGTTTCCTCGTTTTAGATAGGCTTTCCCTCTAGATTTTGGTTAATTCCCCTTCTTAACCATCTTTCTGGTTTTCGGGTTATCCTGTTGTGCCGCCAGCACGGGCGTAACAGGGGCATTGTGTCAGCCTCCATATTTATCTGCTTATGATTCACTATTTTGGGGAATTGAGATATTTGCCACCTGTTACCAGAATGTTTGCCTGGGAAGAGTCTGATACTAGTTACCCTGCTTTTACAATTCAGGTGTTATCTGTGAGTTTACCATTGGGCTAAAAAAGTACAGTTAGTCCGTGTCTGAAAAAGATCAGTGACAGAAAGGCTTTGTAGGGTACCCAAATAGTTAGTTGAGATGGCAGAAAATGAGGTGAAACTGACAGCCCTAATGAGGGCAATCGCTGATATACAACGAGCCGTAGAACAGCAGACTCAGGCTCAAGTGTAGTGTCAGGCGCAGATCTGGATAATTCGGGCACGTATCCCTGTTGTGAATGGACAACCAGACAACACGAATGAGAATGCTGAAGACTTTTGAGATGAAAATCAGGTCCCCGATGGACCACAAGTTATTCTACTACCACCACGGAACCCTCATCAGGTGATAGTCAAGGAGAAAAACACTGCGCAGTCTAGAGAGTCTGCACTGATTGAGAAGATCGACTGAATGGAGAAGGTCCTCAGGAAAGCCAAGGGAGTCGAGGAATACATGTTGGATGTAAGGGGACTATGTTTGTTCCTATATGCTAAATTGCTGGAAAAATTAAAAATGCCGGACATGGAAAAGTTTGATGGAATCGGAGATCCCAGAATTTATTTCTGAATATATGTTGGTACCCTGTCACCGATGGAGATTGATGACCAATTGAAGGCTCAGCTCTTTCACCGATCTCTTTTTGGGGCAGCCCAGAAATGGTTTCTTTCCCTTGATGTAGCTAAAACCAGAACTTGGAAAGACATTGCAACGATTTTTATCAGCCAATATAATTACAATGCCCAACTTGATGTAACTACCCGAGAACTTGAAACGACCCGACAGGAGAGCAGAGAATCTTTTCTCAACTTCCTGACCTGATGGAGGGGTAAGGCCGCCAAAATGACAAATAGTCCCACTGAGAAAGTGCAGGTAAGGATTGTGGTTAAGAATCTGTAGTCTCCGTTAAAGCGCTACCTCATCACGCAGCCACTTTCCACCTTTGAACAGTTGTTCGGTGTTGGGGTGCAAATTGAGGACGCTATCCAATCCGGTGATATCGAGAAGACAGAATTCAGTCAGAAACCACTAAGAAGGAATTTACCCACAAATAACTAGATTCAATCCGCTACCACCAACCTCGTGTCCCATTTGGGCGAGGTGAACCTTTTGAACCCTTCCTCTTCTACCCATCAAACAAGCAACCTTCCGCAGTCAGGCGATGGTCAGCAAACACAACAACGGCCGCAAAGAATTTTTACACCTCTCAACATCCCATTATCCACTTCCTCAAGTCGTCTTGTAGAAAAAGGACTCATTAAGGTATTAGATCCCATGCTAGTGCCTGACCCGCTTCCCCCGAGATACAATGCCTCTCAATACTGCGCCTTCCACCAAGGCCACGGGAAGTTAACTGACAAATGTAAGAGGTTCGGTCATGAAATTTAGAATCTTATTGACAACAAAGTGATCCCTCCTCCATCAGCTACCCCAAAGTCGAATGTCACTACTAACCCACGGCCGAATCATGCCAGGCAAGCTGGGGCAAATTACATGTCTCTGGGGGAATCGGAGGACCCGAGTCAACACATCTGTTCAACACACCTACCACGCCCTCATGTTTTAATAACTGAGAATCCAACAACATGCTCGTTCGTGATGATTAGAGGCAGTCGAGACAAGATGGAAAATAGAATGATAATGCCTGGGAATGGTATCAACCGATAATCCAAGCCTACCAGTAAGAGAAGGAGCGTAATAAAGAAGATGACTGGCCATTGGATTACCCGACTCGCCCCCATGGGTTTGGTCATACACTTGATGGGATCACTCTTCCCCAACTTTTTTAGGAGGAAGTGTACGTCGACGAGATGCAGTCTTACTAGCTGGCAAGAATCATGTTGAAATCAGACGGGGCAGAGTTGACTAATTTCTGGGCTGCCCTGGAACAACAAGTGAATTTTATCGAGGAAGATACCTGGAAAGAAATTGAAAATACATGGGTTATCGAAGATGACGACAAAAGAAGGGAAATAGCAGCCATTAGTGACCTAAATGATTTGTGGGTGTTCAAAAGCCCTCTGCATGTGGACGAAGTGAGACAGACTGATAATGTGATGCCAGGATTATGGGATCCCAAAGACGGCGTGGAACACCTAACTAGAAGTGGACAACATTTTAAACTAGCTTAGTTAGAAAAAGGACAGCCAAGTGGGAAAAGAAAAGAGACAGAGCAAGAAAAGGAGGATGATGCTATATTAAGATAGTTGAAAAAGACGCAGGCCAACATCGGTATCTGGGGCTTATTGATGGCTTCACATAAGCACAGGCAAGCTATTTTGAAGGTGTTGAATAAGGCCAGTGTCCCGATAGATGCAACCCCCGAGCAGCTTATTAGACTTATTCTGCCAACTGCCGAACCAAAAGTCATTTTCTTTTCTGATAAGGATTTGCCCGCTTAAGAAAAAAAGTCACAACAAGTCGCTACATATCACCGTCAAATGCCTAGAAAAGTGGGTTCCAGTAACCCTTATTGATAATGGGTTTGCCTTGAATGTTTGCCCATTAAGAACGAATTTTTGCCTAAGGATGAGGCCAGATCAGTTCACTCCCTGCAATCAAGGGGTGCGAGCCTATGATAACACAAGAAGGGATGTACTAGGACTGGTGTCATTCGCCATTTCAGTAGGACCTCTAGAGACGCCAGTTGAGTTTCACGTGCTAGACGTACTGGCCTTCTTCAATCTGTTGCTGGGCAGGCCGTGGCTGCATGACCCAAATGTTCAGGCAGTACCATCTACCATTCACCAAAAACTAAAGCTGATAAAAAATGGGACAGTTCTGACTATACACGGAGAAGACAGCATTCGCCCCCCGAAAGGAGGAGAGGGCACAACTCTGTTAGAAGTTCAGCATAGTGAACATGATATGTTGCTCAGTGATTTTTGATTTGATGAAGAAAAGGTTGTTCAGATACTGATGAATGAAGAAGAAAAATATGTTAACCCGCGGTCTGTAACAATGATAAAGAAAACGTCCTTTTTCTGGGCATGGGATTATAACGCAAGCAGCAGGGAATCCCGGAACCCATTCAGGTATTGCCGACTTCACACCATTTTGGTCTTGGGTATAAACCAACGGGAGAAGATCTAAAAGGGCTTAGAAATGGACGAAAGGCCAATTATTCTAGGACGCTCAATGGATACTTCGTCATGGAGGGGGAAGAATTCCCGTATTGTGGCTTTTCGGAACCGTGGATCGACGAAGAGACCAATCAAAAGTTACCGGGGTTGGAGATCTTTTTTAGCCACCAAATGTCTGACACAGAAGAGGAAGAAACAATGGAAGGAGAGAAGGAGGAAAAAAAGGTTCAAGAAGAGGACTGGGTTGACAAGCTTGATGAAGCTGTCCTATGAATGTTGTTCAATGAGCATATGGCTTAGTTACATATAATCGAATCGGATTGCTTCATGATGGGTTTCAGCACGCCAGCCGACTGCACCAATCTTATCGTTGATGCCGCTACAAAAGAAATAAAGAATTAGACCATCGAGTTTTGTAATGAGCAGGTCGTCTATCCCGAGTCCGAATTTGAGTCAGAGTCTGTAATCAAGTGCGCATCTGTTGATGCACCTCTTTCTGCTTTTACTATCAAGTTTGTAATTTTCTCGGTTCTTAATGAAATGAACAAGATTTTCGGTTACTCTGATTTGTTTGATTTATTTCATACGCTTTCTGACGATTTTAAATTCGACGGGGATATCCCCGAAGAAATAAAATTTTTAATAAAAAGAGAAGAAGAAATGTGTGCCCAACCAATAATTAAAAAAAATTTGTCAATAAATCTGGGTAATAAAACTAACCCGTAAAATGTTCAAATTGGTTCTTCTTTATCCATAGTTAAACAAGAACAACTAATAACTCCATTAAAAGAATTCAAAGATGTATTTGCATGGTCTTACGAAGATATGCCCGAAATTAACCCCAATATTATCCAACACCATATCCCCTTATACCCTGATACCAAACCGGTCAAACAAAAATTAAGACGAATTCGGCTAGAATGGGCTTTGAAGATCATGGAAGAGGTTGCCAAATAGATCAACGCTGGATTTTTTTATGGTAACCGAGTATTCGAAATGGGTAGCCAACATTGTTCCGGTACTAAAGAAAGATGGTCGTATCCGAGTCTGCGTGGATTTCTGGGACCTCAACAAGGCCAGCCCAAAAGATGATTTTATGCTACCGCACATCGACGTCCTGGTAAACAGTACAGTGGGGCACGCCTTATTGTCATTCATGGATAGTTTCTCCAGGTACAACCAGATTCTGATGGATCCTGAAGACAGAGAAAAGACGACATTCACCACGCCTTGGGGCACCTATTGTTATCATGTAATACCGTTTGCCTTGAAAAATGCAAGGGCAACCTATCAAAGAGCTGCCACTACCCTACTGTATGACATGATACATAAGGAGGTCGAGGTATAGGTGGATGATATGATAGTCAAATCCAAGAATTGGGATGGTCACATCACAGCTCTGCGAAAATTCTTTAAAAGGATCCAAAAGTACAAGATGCGGCTAAACCCGCAGAAGTGTGCATTTGGAGTCACTGTTGGAAAAATGCTCGAATTCATGATCACTCAATGAGGCATTGAAGTCGATCCTTCGAAGATCAAAGAAATTTTAGAAATGCCTCCTCCAAAGACCGAGCGAGAAGCTACGGGCATTCTGGAAAGAATCCAGTTTATCAGTCGGTTCATCGCAAAGCTGATAACTACCTATGAACCGCTCTTCTGCCTATTGAAGAAAGGAATCAAGTTTGGGTGGGATCAAAAATGCCAAGACGCCTTTAATGCCGTGCGACAGTACCTACAAAATCCACCTGTTCTAGCTCCTCCCGAACCTCATAGGCCACTGATCCTCTATTTGTCAGTGATCGATTCAGTTATGAGATGTATGTTGGTACAAGAAGGTGAAGCTGGAGTAGAAAAGGCTGTCTACTACTTAAGCAAGAAGATGACAGGGTCAGAAATACGATACACGCCGTTGGAGAAGACATGCTGGGCCTTGGTTTGGGCTTCCCGGAAACTAAGGCACTACATGTTGTCTTTCACGGTGAACATCATCTCTCGGATGGACCCGTTGAAGTATCAATTTGAAAAGCAAGCACTGACAGGAAGGCTAGCCCGAAGGTTATTGTTATTGTCTAAGTTTGATCTCCAATATGTCACCAGAAAGTCGGTCAAAGGCAGAGCAGTGGCAGAATTTCTGGCCGACCAACAAGTAGAAGGAGGTGAAGACACTAAGTTCCAGTTTCCTGACGAACAACTGATGAAAGTTGGGGATGGCAAGTGGACTCTATATTTTGACGGTGCATCCAATCAATATGGCTATGGGATAGGAGTCCTCCTTGTCACTCCTGACGACTCACACGTCCCCTTGTCATTAAAGCTCAATTTTAAAGTTACCAACAATCAGGCTGAATATGAAGCATGTTTAGCTGGATTGGAGGCAGCCTTAGAATTAGGGTCAAGAAAGCTGGAAGTCATCGGAGATTCAGCACTAGTGGTTTCACCGGCAAGAGGAAAATAAAAGGTCAGGGACTTACTTTGATTCTCTATCATCAATAATTAGAGAAGTTGATGCCATGCTTTGAATCGGTGATCTTCACCCATGTACCAAGACTGCAGAACAAGTTTGCCGATGCTCTGGCCACCCAGCATCCATGATTGACATACCATCTGGGGTAAAAATGAGGCCCTTGATAATTGAGCAGAAGAGGAAGCCGGCTTATGAGATAACAGCCGCCATTGAAGAAAGCACTGACAGTCTTCCATGGTACTTTGACATTCAGAACTTCATAGAGAAAGGAGAATATCCCAAGTTTGCCAGCAAAAAGGATAAATGGGCAATACGACAACTATTCGCACAGTTTGTCATTAGCGGCAGTAGATTGTAGAAACGAGGACATTCTAGGGTCAATAAGCTGTGCATAAACACAGAAGAAGGTCAAGAGCTGATGAAAGAGATACACGCTAGGGTCTGTGGGCCACACATGAGTGAAAATATGTTAGCCAAAAGGATCCTATGACAAGGATATTTTTGGATAATGATGGAGACATACTGTATACATTTTGTGCAGAGGTGTCACAAGTGTCATATTCATGCAAATCTTATGCATGCCCCCCCGTCTCAGCTGTATAACCTAACGTCACCATGGCCATTCTCGGTATGGGGCATCGACGTGATTGGCAGAACAACACCGAAGGCATCCAATGGGCACGAGTTTATCTTAGTGGCCATCGATTATTTCACCAAGTGCGGGAAAGTAACTTCTTACTCGGTATTGAATGCCTCCTATGTTGCTAAGTTTATCAAGCAAAACATCATCTGCCGATACGAAGTCCCACATGAGGTCATCTCAGAAAATGGTTCACATTTCCAAGGGGAGGTCTTGGATCTTTTTTAGGAATACCGAATAATGGCTCATAAGTTCTCACCATATCGACCGCAGACCAATGGAGCAGTCGAAGCAGCAAACAAAAATATTAAGAAAATTCTACAAAAGATGATCAACTCATATAAAGATTGGCCAGAACATCTACCATTTGCACTCTGCGGATACCGAAGGTCAATCCGAACTTTAACAGGCACAACGCCATACTCTTTAGTGTATAGGATGGAAGTCATACTTCCCATTGAGGTGAAAATCCCTTCACTAAGATTAGTGGTCGAGTCCAATATCTCAGAAGCAGAATGGTGGAGGAACCAGATGGAAGAATTGCTTTTGTTTGATGAAAAGAGACTGCAAGCCCTATTTCATGTACAAGGTTACCAAAGGAGTATAGCTCGGGTGTTCAATAAGAAGGTCAAAACTCGGGATCTTAGAGAAGGAGATCTGGTTCTTAAGAAAATCAGAGCTCCTATCTTCGACCCAAGAGGCAAGTTCAAGCCAAATTGGTCTAGATCGTTTCTCATTAAAACCATCATGATCGGTGGTGCAGTCATTATTATGGATCTGGATGTCAATATGTTCTTCACTCTAGTTAATCTTGATCAACTCAAAAAGTACTATCCCTGAGGTAAAAATAAAAAATAAAAAAAAGCTCGCTAAGCTGAAAACTAAAAAGGTAGCTCAGGAAAAAGTTAGAACAGCCCGTAAGGCCGAAAACCCAAAAGGGCGACCTTGGCAAAAGTTAGGGCATCACAAAAGGAGAGTGTTAATACCCGAGTAAAAATCGATCTTGAACTACGTTACGGCCTGATTCTATCTTTTTGGGATACGTAGGCTGCTTCTTTTAAGAAATTCGGTCGCACTTTTCATTGTTAACCATCTTTGAATCCAAGTAAGATCAATGCAAATTAATTTTTGAATTCTGATAATAAAGACATTAAAACTTTGGATAAATTTAAACCATCTTAAACATCAAGTGGGAGTTTGCCATTACTTTGATCAGAGTTACAAAGTTTTGAATAAAATGAGGGGCACGGAAGTCCCAAACTCTACAAAAACAAACAAAAAAAGGGAAAGCTGTGGAATTTTTCAAAACAAAGCAGAGGTTCTCAAATCCTCCTTCTTTTTGCTGCTTGTTTCTCCTCTTCTTTATCTTTCTTTTTCCTATCATGTGTCGACCATGTCTTGTATTCAGCAGAAAGCTCAGGGCATTGCAGCTCCTGCATCTCCATACGCGAATGAGAAGGCCAAGCATCCCGATATTGTGCTAGAAAAGGAGCTCATAGTGCAAAAGAAAATAGACAACCTCGAATGCTAGAAGATATGATCTGACTTTACCCGAATTGTCACATGATCCTATAAGGTTAGTAGAAAGTAGTCTGACATAGACCAGTCAGCAGAACGCCAGGGTGGTTCATAGTGGTTAGAGTCATAGCAGGAATCTGCCACCAAGAACACTGCCAGGTAATGTCTAGGCCAGTCAGAGTAGAAAGACACTGTCGCCAAGATGCCTTAATGTCACATATTTGATAACGCGGGCAGTAAAGAAAAGCAGCGGCATTATGCCTATCAGTGGGAGGCTTCTGTACAAGATTTACCTTCTCCATCAGTCAGATCTGTAGCAAGAGTTAAAACAGTAAGAGAAAGGCTTTGCAGTACGATAGAGGAAGATGTTAAGCTCACCTGGAGAAGTAAAGGGCTCCCAACAAAGGTGGTGGTTTCGCCACGATGAACAGCATCTAAGCCCAGCAATGTCTCAGCCAAAACCAGGGACACAAAGTCCTTTTCCATCCACATTTGGGTAGCAATGTCAATCAGGACACAACTAACCTGCCCATCTGAACGGACAAGTAGATACTGGGCAAGGAGAAAAAAGCAAAGTGCATAACGACGCCGTAATTGAAAGTCTAGAACGCTGAGGTCACCAGTATGATGAAACCTCTCAATAAGCCATGAAATGCTAAGACAGTCACCCGAGGTCAAACGAGAAGCCTCCATCTTAGATAGACCGCAGAGTTGCATCACCTACTGCCGAACTGAGAGAAAAGGGGTGGGGACGATAACAGAATTCTGCGGAGTCAGATCCAACGTGGCAGCAAATTCCTCTACAGTGGGGCAGAGTTCTTGAAAGCCAAATCGAAAGGCGTGAGACTGAAAATCCCATAGTTGAGTAGCAGCCGACAATAAGGGACCGTTAATCTCCACGGTCCTCAGTGAGAAAAGAGCATTCAGGCCAAATGGGACAAATTTTAAACGTTCAATGTGGAAAAATGCTTCAATCTACAGAGAAATAGAAGAATCCATCTGAGTCAGAGTAACAGTAAATGAGGCATCTAGGACTGTATCACCTGCTGCCGCCCGTTCCAAAATGCATCACCTGTTGCCGCCTGTTCCAAAATCATAATTTTGGCAAAAGGCACGCTCAAAGTGGTGACCGCCATCTTAGAACTGGCGATCGCCAACTCCAAAAAGCATAGTACAATAACATCAGCCCTTTGACCAGGCGACCGCCAGGTAAACATTTTGGAAAGTGGCGGCCGCCATGTCGTATTATGGCGATCACCATGATTAAACATGGCAGGTATGTGTTTGCAGTCTGTGTGAATTGTGACTGTTGAACTATGCATCCACGGCAGTAAGAGAAACAAACAGATGAATAGATGAAGTAATAAATGGCACGAATGCCCAAAGTGCATCAAAAAGTAACAAAGTAATACTGGGGCACCCAGGCCCAATAAAATAGTAAACTGGGGCATACAAGCCCATGAATCAAGTAAGTGTGTCAAACTGGGGCACACAGGCCCATCAAAATAAATGTATCAGAAAGATAAACAAAACTAGGAGAAAGGGGGGTCTCTCTCTCACTCATGTCTTAGGCGAACTCGGCGGGAAGGACCGACCTCCTCCGAGCTGTCATCCTCAAAAAGTCAGTCGAACTCATCATCTTCGTCACTGTCAGAGGAGGAGGAGGCAACTCTAGAGAGGCTCTGGGTGGAAGGGACAGTTCCTCCGGGACGGGCTCAAGAAGAAGCACAAGACCCGCGACCCCGTGTTGGAACCGGGGTAGGAGCAGGAGCAGGGGGTGGAACAACAGCAGCTATAGAAGGCTATCAAAAGAGACAAAAAATAAGGAAACAGTATAAAGGAGAGCAAAGAAATCAAAAGATAAACATTCACCGGCCGAGGAGCAAAAAGAACCACAACAGCACGTTGAGCAGCATCCTACTGGCGAACAAGGGTCTGTAGGCCACTCATCACCAGCATGAGACTATCCAGCTAAGCCTGATCCGTCTGTTAAGAAATAATACAAAAACTGGGTAATCTATGAATAAAGAAGGACGAAAAAGAAATAGTGAGAAAAGGGTCAAACCTGAGCGTGCTCTGGCCGGAACTCCGAGGCTGGAGGAACCGAGATAGGAATATCAAAAGGATACCCATCTACGAAGGAAGATACAGTCCGGGGCATCTCGACACTCCCAACCCTAGCCCCACTAGCCAGACCAGTGCTAGCAGCAGCAGGACCAGCGTCAATAGCAGCACACTAGCACCAGCAGCCTCCGGTGCCAATCCCCTGCTCCTGCGGCCAGGGGCAATCGGGCCAGGTTCTAGTGGTCCCATCAGATGAGCCTAGGCCCAGGCCGCGTAATCTCCCTCCGCTACGAGCAGCTCCATAGTCGGGGTCCCCACTGTCTCTAGTAGCAGGTCAATAGGGCCCAGATTCTCAGTCTGACGCATACAGGCCGGAGGAACCACTGGGATTCAGAAGTAATCCAGGCCAAGTGACTGGCGAACCATTCGCTTTCCCAGATCGTACTCTCGCCCAAATGGGCCATCTAGCAGGATACGACTCGCAGCAGTGTCGCGGCTGCACATCTGATCTGCGCTGGCCCGATCCTCTACCCCCCCTCTAGACATTCCAGTGGACCTGCAAAGTACAAAACAATGCAAAGAACAGTAAAACATACAGTATGATGAACAGTGTGCAGTAAACAGTGCCCAATGCAGTGCAGTACAGTGAACAGCGCAGTAAGCAGTATAATACATAAAGCAATGTATTGAACAATAAATAAGGATACTTGGTCAGGGGTCAGCCAGTCCAAAGACATCCGAAATTGGTCAAGGTCCTTCCCTCCGACCTTCTTCCCCTTCAACCCTCGGGACCACCGAGCTGCTCAGGGAATAACCAAAGGGTCTGCTACAAAGTTCACCGAGACATAAAGTCCGTGGAACTCATAGGTCCACAACTGCAAAGAAGAATATGTTAGCAAGAAGGAATAACAGATAACAGAAATAAATGGAAAACTGCAGAAACTAAATCATACCTCCTAGACCCTCCAGTATCCCCCAATGCTAAGCTCCTGGCGGAACCGGGTCAAAGTCCGCATGAAGCAATAGAGAGTAGCTAGAGCAGCACCTCTCCAATCGTATGATGCGACCCTGTCAAGACGAGCCAGGCCGCCCAAGTAATGCAAATGGACGGTATTCTCCTTGTTCAAAAATAAGGAGGTACCGAACATATACATGAGAAAGCCTCGGGTAACCCACTCCTAATGGCGAGGCTCGGTGCACTGGAAATGTCAGAAGCGGTCAAAGAACCAAGTGTATTTGACTCGATCCCGGTCCATCTACGCAGGGACATCCCCGAGAAAATACAACAGTGCGTCGGTCGACTTGGGATATAGACGGATCAAACGGGATGGGATCTCCTCCAACCCGCATGCCGGTAATAAGGGCAAAGTCTAGAGGCGTTAGGGTAGCCTCGAAAGTGGTGAAATAAAAGGTGTTTGTGGTATCCCACCACCGTTCGGCCAAGGCAATCAACCATACCCGGTTATTGCTCATCGTACCCAACAGGGGTATGAGCGAGTAAAGCCGGAGGCATCAATGTAAGCTTGACCAGGAGCGGGGAGGGCATCATACCACTCCAACACCTCCCCAGAGGCTGAACCTCCAAAACCTCGGATATAGTGGCCAGCCTGTAAAGAAAAGAGAAACAAATGATACATGAAGAGCAAATCAAACACATGACACGTGCAACGGATAACCCTAATAAATCAAGAAAATCATTCAAACCCTAGGTGACGGTCCTTTGGTTCTTTTCAAGCCGTAGAAAATTAGGCACCCTAACCATAAGTTAGTGATTTCTGCATATCCTGGAAATCCTAAGTCCTGAAGCATCAAGCGAACTTTTATCATTTTGTGTCAACCTTTCTTTTCAACAAAAAAAAATTCTAAAATTTTCCTCCAAAGTTATAGGATTTTCTAAAAATTTTTAAGATTTTTTTAAAATTTTTCTCAAATTTGTAGGATTTTCTAAAATTTTCTAAGATTTTCTTAAAACTTTTCTCAAATTTTTAGGATTTTCTAAAAATTTCTAAGATTTTCTTAAAATTTTTCTTAAATTTCTAGGATTTTATAAAAATTTCTAAGATTTTCTTAAAACTTTCCTTAACTTTATAAAAAAAATTTCAAATTTCTAGGATTTTCTAAAAATTTCTAAGATTTTCTTAAAATTTTTCCTCAAATTTTTAGAATTTTCTAAAAATTTCTATGATTTTCTTTAAAATTTTCTTGAATTTCTAAAATTTTCTTTCAATTTTTTCAAAATTTTCTAGGATTTTTCTCAAAATTTTCAAAATATTTTTAAAATTTTTAAAGATTTTTTTAAGATTTCTAAAAATTCTTTAGGATTTCTCTTAAAATTTGTCCCAATTTTCTAAGAT
This sequence comes from Heliamphora exappendiculata, assembly GCA_034768845.1. Taxonomy (NCBI): domain Eukaryota; kingdom Viridiplantae; phylum Streptophyta; class Magnoliopsida; order Ericales; family Sarraceniaceae; genus Heliamphora; species Heliamphora exappendiculata. Next base: position 27,815 of record JAOTRH010419022.1, read on the forward strand.
TCTTTCCAAAATTTTCTAAGGATTGTAAAAAAATTTCTAAGTTTGAAAAAAAAATTGCTCCAAATTTTAAGATTTTTGACAAAATTGCCCCTTTTATTTTCATGCCCCGGAAGCGAAAATAAAATTTCCCCCCTAATTTTGTGTTTTTTCTTAAACTAACAATAAAAACTCAAGTATTTTATTTTGTATTTGTCGCTAAAATAATCGCCCATTTTGTTAGTTGTTTAAAAATTCTAGTGTCTTTACTGTTTTAATCTCCATTGCAAATGTATCTAAACTAGGTTCAAATCTCAATCATCAACATCATCCACACCATCAAAATCAATTATCAGTATCATCACTGTCATCGTATGGGGGACCGTAAGCATACGTCTACGTTTGATATCTCAGGCTTGGGTATTGAAACAGTAGAGATAGAAAACCTACTTATGGACGTCGACGAGACATGTGGTGATCGGGCTCTCGCAGAAAAACATCGGCAGCAACCACGTTATCTGGAGGCTCGTAGCGCCTCCTCCCACGTGGAACCACGCGATGAGGTAAAGGAGCATAGGTGTGCGGGTCGAAGGGTGCCGGACGGCCATCTCCAGCGTCGGGATCTAAAAAGTCAGCCACCGTATCCTCAGCAGCAGCATCTGCAGACGACTGCGCAGCAGCCACTGCTCGCAGCTCCTCAACAACGCGACGGGAGGAAAGTTCCGCCTCGAGCACGAGGGCATCCATCACAGCAGTGGGCTGCGTGGAAGTGACCCCGCTAGCAGAGGGGTCCCGTCGTGCCCCGGAGTCGTCATCCCCATGGCCTTGGTCCGTCATGAAGAAAAATGGGATCAAAAGCAGCAGAGTAAACATCGTGAAGCTGAAAGACAAAGAGGAAGCGAGGAAGAGCTTGAGAGAGTCTGAGAGTGCGAGAGAGCTAGAGAGAGAGTGACGGGTGAACAAATGAAACAGATCCACGCGCCTCAAGGGCCTGATACGCGTTTGAAGGTGGCGGTCGCCACTTTAGGTAATGGCGACCGCTAAGTTGGTGAAACGACACATGGCGCCCGCCATGTTGTAGGAGTTTTTACCCGACGGTCGCCATGTCAGAGGGGTTTCATCCGAGCGACTGCCCACAAGTCAACCGTCACGTCAGTTATGTCATGGCGATCGCCAACTTCAAAGTTGGCGGCCCTTTATCAATCTGCCCTTATGACGTTTTAGGGCAGTTTGGGGTTTCTAATACATCTTCTTGTTTATTTTATTATTTGCATTTATTTTATTCAAAAATAAATAATTTTTAAAAAACTTAAAATCTTTAATTATTTTTCATTACAACTTTTAGTGTACATATTCTTCTAAACATAATCCTTACAATTTTTTTTCAAAAATAATAATAATTTTAAAATCTCAAGTGTTTCTCAAAAATGTTTCAAGAATTTTTTATTTTCAACAAAATAATAAAGTCCCCTTAAAAAAAATAATTTAAACCCTTATCTTTTTAAGATGTTTTCTCCTTCCGATAAATTTAATTTTTAAGCCGTAACTTGGCTTTTAAATTATTTTTATCTCATGCCTCGTCCCGAATTTTTAGGTCTTAACTTTACCTATTAATTCGTAGTTTTTTTCTCCGATAAATTTAATTTTTAAGCCGTAACTTGGCTTTTAAATTATTTTTATCTCATGCCTCGTCCCGAATTTTTAAGTCTTAACTCGACCTATTAATTCGTAACTTTTTCCTCCGATAAATTTAATTTTTAAGCCGTAACTTTGTTTTTAAATTATTTTTATCTCATGCCTCGCCCCGAATTTTTAGGTATTAACTCGACCTATTAATTTGATGTTTTTCTCGTCGGTCCTCCTCACGACCCTAAACTGACTCGCCGGTCCTTCTCGTGACCATAAACTAACTCGTCGATCCTCTTCATGACCACAAACTGACTCATCGGTCCTCCTTAAGCTGACTTGTCGGTCCTTTCAAGACCTAAAATCGATTGATATCTTTCTTGAATTATGCATGTTTGCATTACATTATCATTTTACATCCTTACATTTTACCCCATGAACTGCATTCTGGTCTGATCCCTAGCAAAATGTGGTACGTAGGCAGCTCGATGAAAATTCGAGTACAACCAACATCATATGAATGCTTGTGTGTTTGTGGCCTAAGATTGGTGGCTCAGTCAAATGGCTGTTGTCTCGGGATCTTTGATATTGCCTGCTTCACGCACTGCTATGCAAATTATATCAAAGAGAAGCAATTGTAGACATCCCAATTTGACCCTGCCTAATCTTAGGCAAATCCAATGATAAAAATAGATAGAATAGTGCCTCGGTATGATCCTCGAAAAGTGATCCAAGCTCGGTATTTGAACCCGAAACCTTCGAACCAATGAAATTTTGACGAGCCATCGAAACTTGCTACCTAAGTAAGGCGACTGCCAATAGAACCTCTTAGAAACCCTAGCCAAAAGTAGCGACCGCCACCTTTCATCATAGTGACGCCAACTTCCATTGTGGCGACCGTCATAGAACTTTGTGGAACCTTCCACAAATGTGACGACCGCCAACATATATTGTGGCGACCGCTAACTTCAAATGGCCTGACGTATCCCAAAACGTGGCAACATCTCATTGGTTGAAGAATTCTATAAATACCGTACCCTAGCATACGTTTTCAGTACGAATTTTGAGTGAGAGAGACTTTGCCAATATATCGAGCAATCCCGAGCTCCAACGCTAAAATCCTCCTGAACCCCCGACTAACATTGAAGTCTTACTTGGATCACTACCCGAAGATTGGCCCATCGAAGCACATTCCCGACTTGAGGATTCCACAATTCAGGTACCTTGTTTGGATTCATGGCCCTTCTAACCCTATTCTCTCTCTTTTAGTGTGATCGGGTTACATTTAATTTCAATTCAAGCACTCCTTCTTATTTACATAGTTAATCTTGTCCTTATTTAATTGCTTTAATTTAGTTTAATCATTTAATTCGTTGCTTAATTCACATATTCACACTAATCACATTATCGTTTTCTTTAATATACGCATCAAATTAGTGCTAATATAATTTAGCAATATGACTAACAATGTCATTATTGTTATAATGCAAGCACTTACATGAAAATGGTTATAATTGTTAATATTACACCCATTTAATGCTAATATTCCATTTCTTTTCTTTTTCTTTTTTTTTAATATTTCAGCATTTATTTTCTTTTCTCTTCCTTTAGTTAATCTAATTTATTTTATTAGCACTCTATTTCATTTTCTTTTCTTTTCTTATAATATTAGTTTAGTGCTCAAATTTACCTTCTTTTAGTATAATATTCCTTTCTTAGCTTCTTATTTCTTTTCCTTTTCTTTCAATAATAATGTGATTTTCTTCCATACCATTTATTTCGTTTTGTTTTCTTTTCTTTATCATTAGCTTTATTCTTCCCATAATGTAGTATTTTAGTCTCTTTAATTTTATTATTAGCTTTAATTTACTTATAAAGTTTTATTTTTTTTTCTTTTTATAGCTTTATCTTCTTTTGGCATTTATGTTATCTTTTTTTTTCTTTTATTTCATTAAACTCTAAAATTATGAAAAGTCTTTTTACCTAATTTTCATTCCTTAAACATAATTTTTTTTTCTTTTATTTTCATTTTAAATATAAATAGTTAGGCTTCATTTTGTTAATATTTTATTTTTCTAACCTCTTTTTATCTTTGCATAAGCTTCTTTTGTAACTTTCTTTTAGAATTCTTTTTATACATATTTTATTTTGTATTTCTTTTACTAATTCATCATGTCAATGTTAATGCACATTTTGGTTTCTTTACTTAAAAGCATATTTTAGAATAGTTTAGTTTATCTTTTGTAGCAAACCATGTTTAGGTTATTTTAAGCGTCTTTTAGTATATTTTTATTCTTTTAGTTAAACCAGGTTAGCTTAGTTTATTTTTGATAAAATCGCATGTGAATATGATCCATGTATCCTTTTAGTTACAAATTGCATATCCTAGGATTTAGAATTTTATCTCTTTATTTGTTTTGATTTGAAGTACTATGTACATATGTTATGTATTTTTCATATTTAATTTTAGATGTTCCCTCTTTGCACCCATTTTTTTTATTTGTATGCATTTTAGAAATTCTATTAAAGAATCAATGATGATTAGTAGATGCCAACCTTACAGTTGGGCGAACGGGGTGCCTAACGCCTTCCCCGATTCGTACCTTAGCCCCCGAACCCTCTGTCTCTGGTTAACGTTTTAAATATCAATAGCCAATTTTATTTTTCTTAATTTTTTTCAAAAACTAAGTGGCAATTCTATTTTCAATAAAATGGGTTTTCAAAATTTAGTTTTCAAGGTGTTAAAAGATTTTTTTAAGCATTCTTTGAATTTCTTATTTTTGAAACGTTTTTTTTTTAACAACCCTTAAATCCCAAAGCCACAACCGTGCCTTCATAGATTGTGAGCGACAGAGAGAGTCGATCTGCACGCTGAAAGGTGACTGCTTTTACTTTGTGGGTGATCAGGATGAGGGTTTGATGTCTATGCCCGGTGTCGCTCGGGTTCAAGGGAACTTGAATTTTCTCTTTTCAGCTCTCAGGTTGGATGAGCTGGTTAGAGTCCGAGGAGAATTACCCCATGTGGTTTGCGATTACCCAAATGTCTTTCCAGATAAACTATTTGAGTTGCCACCGAGCCGCGATGTGGAGTTCTCCATTGATCATGTCTCGGGAGCTGCTTTCATCTCTATGCTACCTTACCGCTTTGCACTGGCTTAGTTGTGAGAACTCAAGGTGCAGCTACAGGAGTTGCTTGATAAAGGATTTGTATGGCCGAGTGCGTCGCCGTGGGGAGCTCCAACTCTTTTTGCAAAGAACAAGAATGGGTCCTTGAGACTGTGCATAGACTACAGGAAGCTAAATCAGGTAACGATGAAGAACAAGTATCCTATGCCGAGGATTGACGACTTATTTGATCAGTTAAAGGGGTCGCGCTGCTTCTCAAAGATTGACTTGAGGTCAGGGTATCACCAGCTGAGGATTAGGGACGAGAACATAGCGAAGACCTCCTTTCGAACTCGTTATGGTCACTGTGAGTTTCTGGTTATACCGTTCGGTTTGACGAACGCTCCTGCGACATTTATGGGTTTGATGAACCATATCTTTCATCCCTACCTAGACAGCTTTGTAGACGTGTTCATGGATGATATTCTTATCTATTCACCCACGAGGGAAATGCATGTGGAGCATCTGCATGTTATCCTACAGCTTCTGAGAGAACATCGCTTGTATGCAAAGTTCGAGAAGTGCGAGTTCTGGATGTTAGAGGTGAGATTTCTTAGACACGTGGTGATGAAAGATGGGGTGTCAGTGGATTCGTTAAAGCCTGATGCTGTGATGGATTGGGAGCGACCGAAGAGCGTCTTTTAGATCTGTAGTTTTCTAGATTTGGCAGGTTATTATCGGCGGTTTGTGAAAGACTTTTCTAGGCTGGCAGCACCTATGACGCGTCTTACGTGGAAGGGAGTCTTGTTTGTGTGGAGTGAGTCCTGTGAGTCTGCTTTCTAGGAGCTGAAGAGAAAACTGACCAGTGCACCAATGCTGATTATTCCTTAGCGGGGTTTAGGGTACACAGTGTGCTGTGACGCGTCATATGATGGTTTAGGTTGCGTTCTGATGTAAGGAGGTAAGGTTGTAGCTTATGGATCGTGGCAGTTGAAGATAAATGAGAAAAACTACCATACACACGATCTGGAATTGGAAGCCGTGGTCTTTACCTTGAAGACATGCGTCACTATCCTTATGGTGAGCACTTCGAGATTTTCTCCGATCACAAGAGTTTAAAATACTTATTTTCGTAGAAAGACTTGAATCTACGCCAGCAACGATGGATAGAGTTGTTGAAAGACTACGACTTCGATTTGCAGTATCACCCAAAAAAGGCAAATGTCGTAGCTGACGACTCAGTAGGAGATCTCATGGTTCATTAGCCTCTGTGGCTATAAGAGAATGGGATATGCTTAGAGATGTTGAGGAGTTTGATATGTGTCTCGAGGAGATAGGGAGAGGTGCAACCTTATATTCAATAGCTTCACAGCCCACATTAGTTGAGCACGTGTTAGAGGCCCAGCGAACCGATCAGGAGGCTCAGATGATATGGGACTGCACTGCCAGTGAGAAGGACACAGCAGGATGGGCGGTGAGTTCAGATCAAAGTTTGAGGTTGACAGGGAGACTGTTTGTTCCAGAGTCGTGTTGTGCTGAAGTGCTACATAAGTTTCATCATTCACGTCTTGTAGTGCATCTAGGGGGCACGAAGATGCATCACGATCTGCGCCGTCAGTTCCAATGGACGAAAATGAAGAGGGATGTGATCCACTTTGTTTCTCAATGCCTTACTTATCAGCAAGTAAAGGTAGAGCACCAGAGATCAGTAGGATTATTACAGCCGTTACCTATATCTGACTAGAAGTTAGAGAATATCACGATGGATTTTGTATCAGGACTTCCTCGATCGCCGAAGGGACACGATGCCGTTTGGGTTATGGTTGATAGATTGACGAAGTCTGCACACTTTCTCCCCATTCGTGTGAAGGATTCAGTGGACAGACTGAGTAGATTGTACATTTGGGAGATAATTCGACTACACGGAGTACTTGTTGTTAACCCAAGGGATTTTTAATTTGATTTTGATGATTTTCATAATTTATTTTTTAAGAATAAATAATTTTAAATGGATAATATTTTATATT
>JAOTRH010419132.1:0-34547 GCA_034768845.1 Heliamphora exappendiculata
TAATTTGCATAAAATAATTCACTTCCATTCTCCACTCTACTAACATTAATATGAATTTCCTTTAAATAAATCAATTTCTCTGTTTTCAAGTTTTTATTAAATTCTACTATCATTATCTATGCATATTGTAAAAGCTCACTTCACTTATCTCTTCAAATTAATATAAATTAATTCAATCATCACTATGAAGATTTTCTGGTACCTCCGACTTAATCACCAATTAATATCTCGAGATCCCTTCCCATGTCAACCGCATTTGGCATGTGTTATAAACTATTAGAGAATAATTTCGGTAATTTTAATTAGGTTAAAACAATTAATAATAAATAAATATTAGGACGTATCGGGTCGTTACAATCTTCCCCTCTTAGGGGAATTTCATTCTCGAAATTCGACCCTCGTCATAGTTCGAACAAATTTGGATAATTCAAGCAATTATTATTTCTCCAATGTTTTGTTCGAAAGAGCTGCACATGATATGTCATGACCACAAGGTCACTCGAAAGAACACTCTTTACTGACAGACGACTTTATTTTTTGAATAGGTGACCAACATTTTTCTTCTTTCAGATTAAATCGATAATCGCTTGACATTTCTCACAAATCTCTTGCATATTTATGTTTAGGTCTCGTAAAAAATTAAAACATCCATGCACTGTTTATCGTCCACAATACTCAACCAAGAACTCAACAACAATATCCTTTAGGTCGACTTTTATCTTTTCTACCGACTTCTATTTTCTCAACAATATTTTCTCTCACAATCACAATCGTTCAAATTCAATATTACTCGATGGCCAGGAAACCATTTTGAAATCCGTTGTGCGAATTAGTGTTTGATTAGACTCCCGCAGGTAACAATATCACGAAGAATGGCCATTAAAATTTTAAGTAAAGTTCTAGGTTCCACTAACCTTCTAGATGAACAAACAGTGACTCCATTCGTAGAGGTAAGAGGAACCATCGATTAATATGGGTCTTATCCACGAAAAGGGCAACTTGACACCGAATCAAATTCCTCAGTCTTTTAGAAATCATGAAAGAAAAACTTATTCTTGAAAGGAGAAACCATGCCCTCAATCTTTTGTGTTAATCTATTAAATACTTCCTTAGCTTACAAGGGTTAAGTTGCCCAAGTATTCCAAATACTCAAGAGTCATAGCTATTACAATCCAAATCCAATCCTATTTTCAAACATAAGGCTCTATATCAAAGTTCACCAAGGTTTTTATCCGAAGACAACATTATCATGATGCCACCTCACCGAATCATCTATTTTCCAAAGATCACTACACCTAACCATAAGATTACTATTGGTACAATTCTCCTCAAGATCGTGTTCTATCGCACATAACATCTTCGACAAAAGAATTAATTGGTCTTCGTGCCTTACTAACACCGAGACAATAGTGCCATAACACTAGCCTAACCAGTATGGTAATAAGTTCTATTACGCTCGAAGGCAATCTACTCTCAACTCCGACATTCAAATTTCTAACCATCAACCCCGAATTATATCGCACCCATGCTATGGCTTAACTCCAACCTCATAATCATAACCTTCCTATCGTAGGACCTATAAACCCAACAATATTAAATTCAATCTAATTCTTTCTCCTCAAAGGATATTTATAAACTTTTTTTGAATACCTAACATTCGATAATCACCTAACACATAAATCACAACCGAAAAATATCACGCTAACAAACATTCACATACCGAGGTGAACCGTTATGAATGACACACCAATTCGGATAACTAATCCAGATTTCTCATAAAAAGAACGTTAGCCAAACGCTTTTCTATTTTGAACCCCAGAATAGTTAACTAGACGTCCAAAGGCAAGGTATATCACTCTCAAGAGTCAACCTCTATGCACATATGAATACATAGCAAGCGCAAGACAAGTCATTCACAAACCCATACAGGCACAAAAATCGGAGATGCATGATCCCCAAATTATAAACCGTTATCCCTACGATTAGAACTTTTTTAATGATATTCACTTACATTCTTTAACTCATTTTAGAAGAAATAACTCCCAGAACTACTAAATAATCCAAGTCTAATACTTAAAAATTTTGGCAGAGTTATGACATTTTAAATCTCAGGGCAGAAACATCAAAGTTATGAAAATCAAGCCTCTTAGGATATGAAAATCAATTTTCTGCATTGAGTTATGACATTTTAAATCTCAGGGCAGAAACATCAAAGTTATGAAAATCAAGCCTCTTAGGGTTTAGGTCTTGTACTCATGCCATGTTAAGTTTTTGTTCCATTTCTTTGCATGCTTGTGTTTCAAACTTCAATATCAAGGCTCCAGCACACTTAGATGTCATCAAGTGTGCTGGAGCCTTGATATAGGAGAGAGTGGTGTTTGGCTTGGTTTATATAGGAGAGAGTGATGTCATCAAGTATGCTTGTGTTTGGCTTGGTGTTTGGCTCCAGCACACTAGCTCCAAACCTCTGGTAAACACATTTTTCCCAAAATAATTTCGTAAAAACTCACTTTTCATCTATCAAACCACTCGAGGAAAGCCAACACCTAACCACTAAACCACCCAAACATCACCAACAGCCCACACAGGACCCTAGTCGATTGGCCCAGGCCCCCAGTCGACTGAAAAACTCTCTGGAAAAAGAAAACCAAGATAGAAACAATTTCAGTCAACTAACCTCATAGGTCCAGTCGACTGAACTCATAGCATGATGATCCAGTCGACTGAACTCATGAGTTCAGTCGACTGAACTCACAGCATGATGATCCAGTCGACTGAACTCATAGCATGATGATCCAGTCGACTGAACTCACCCTAAAAGTGTTTTTGAGCTACGGTTTTTTGCATGCTTTTGCTTCCAAACCTGAAATCAAACCCCCAAACACCCTCAAACATCAACACGCTTAAACCTCACGCCAAAACCTCGAAAAAAAACCCTCAAAACACACTTCCATCCACCGAAAATGCCAAAAAATAATTTTAACCCAAAATTAGCTTTAAAACATAAATCACCTTATCATGCATTTTTAAACGGTAGAAATGCATAGGATTACATATAACACCCTTATATAGCAGTAGAATCTGAGATCCTACCTCGTTGGGTAAAAAACCTGATGCCTCGATCTACGTGCAAATTTAAGTTTCGTCGAAATTGAATTTTGTCCGGATGGAATCGTAGACCACGAAGCCAATAGCAAGGATTATCTGTTGGTCCGTCAAAAATAAAGCCCCGGGCCCCCGAGAAGTTAGAGAGAAGGCAGAGAGAAAATAGAGGAAACTTAGGAGTTAAGTTTTGAAAATATTTAACTCTAGATATTTATAGACCTCCAAAATATCTTTTTTTTTGAATTTTCAAAATTCGTACCATAACTCCCCGCGGCCCTCGGGACCAACTCCGCATGCTTAATTTAACCAAAATATGGATCAAAACTCATATAGGCATATAAAAGAGAAAATGCTAAAAAGGAGTTAAAACACCTAGCATGCATATATATAAAAAATCAAATGGTACCGGGCCTCACAACTCTCCCCCCCTCAAGGAATTTCGCCCCCAAAATTCACTACAAGGTCACGAGGTAAACAACTCCAGGTATCTAGCACGAACCCCAGACTCAAGCTCCCAATTCACTTCCTCAACCCCGTGATGACGCCGTTGAACTTTAACATAAGCAATCGTTCTCCCCTGTAACACTTGTTCCTTCGTAACCAGAATCTTCATGGCACGCTCCTCATACGTCACATCCTCATCAACCTGTAACTCAGTCCAATCCAGGACATGTGAGGGATCAGGCTCATACCTCCGAAGCGTAGACACGTGAAAGACGTTATGCAGAGATGCTAACTGAGGTGGTAAGGCCAGACGGTATGCTACCACCCCAATCCTTTCCAAGATCTCGAACGGTCCAATAAAATGTGGTGATAGCTTCCCGCTACGACCAAATCTCATCAACCCTCTACGAGGCGAAACCTTCAAAAACATGTGATCCCCCACAGCAAACTCTAAAGGTCTCCTCCTTTGATCATCATAACTCTTCTAGCGACTTTGTGCTGTCACCAGTCACTGACGAATCACTATAATCACCTCTGTCATTTCCCACATATGTCAGGTCTCAAAACAACGGTCAATCCCACCTCTGTCCAACAAACAGGCGATCTACACGGCTTACCATACAGCGCCTCATACGGTGCCACCCCAATACTGGACTGATAGCTGTTGTTGTATGTAAACTCTGCCAATAATAGATGATCCTCCCAAGAATCTCAAAAATCAAGCACACAGGCTCTCAGCATGTCCTAAAAAATCTGAATGGTCCTCTCAGACTGACCGTCGGTCTGAGGATGAAAAGCTGTACTAAAAGTCAAGCTCGTCCCCAAAGCCACCTGAAGACTTTGCCAAAAGCGCGATGTAAAGCGCAGGTCTCGATTAGAAACAATAGTCACAAGTACTCAGTGTAGTCAGAATATCTCCTCAACATACAACCTACCCAATCTGTCCACTAAGTCTCTCACTCGAATGGGAAGAAAATGTGCTGACTTTGTCAGCCTATCGACCACAACCCAAACCGCATCATGTCCCTTCGGCGAGCGTGGAAGTCCTGATATAAAATCCATAGTGATGTTGTCCCACTTCCACTCAGATACAGGCAATGGCTGTAACAATCCTGCTGGTCTCTGGTGTTCCACCTTTACTTGCTGACAAGTAAAGCAACAAGAAACGAATCGGATCACATCCCTCTTCATTCCCGTCCACCAGAACTGACGGCGTAGATCATGATACATCTTCGTGCCCCCCGGATGCACTGCCTGCAAGATGTGAATGATAAAACTCATGTAGCACCTCAGCACAGCACGACTCTGGCATAAACAATTGCCCTAACAACCTTAGACTCTGGTCTGAACTCACCACCCATCCCGCTGTATCTGTCCCATTGGTAATACGGTCCCATATCATCTGAGCCTTTTAATCGGTCCTCTGAGCCTCTAACACACGTGCAACTAAAGCGGGCTGTGAAGGAACTGCATATAAGGTCGCACCTCCCCTTGTCTTCTAGAGACACAGATCAAACTCCCCAACATCTGTAAGCATAATCCATTCTTTTATAGCCACAGAAGCTAACGAGCCATAAAACCTCCTACTGAGTGCATCAGCTACGACATTTTCCTTACCCGAATGGTACTGCAAGTCGAAGTCGTAGTCTTCCAACAACTCCATCCATCGTCGTTGGCAAAGATTCAAGTCTTTCTGTGAAAACAAGTACTTTAGGCTCTTGTGATCAGAGAAGACCTCGAAACGCTCACCATAGAGATAGTGACTCCATGTCTTCAAGGCAAAGACCACGGCTGCCAAGTCCAGATCATGTGTTGGGTAGTTCCTCTCGTGTGTCTTCAACTGTCGAGAACCATAAGCTACAACCTTGCCTTCCTGCATCAGAACACAACCCAACCCTCATGCGATGCGTCACAGTACACCGTGTAACCCAAACCCTGCTCAGGAATAATCAGCACTGGTGCACTGGTCAATCTCCTCTTCAGCTCCTGGAAAGCTGACTCACAAGACTCGCTCCATACAAACGTGACTCCCTTTCGCGTCAAACGCGTCATCGGTGCTGCAAGCCTAGAGAAGTCCTTCACAAATCACCGATAATAACCCGCTAGACTTAGAAAATTGCAGATCTCAAAAATGTTCTTCAGTCACTGCCAATCCGTCACTGCATCAGTCTTTGTCGAGTCCACTGATACCCCGACCTTTGACACCACGTGTCCAAGGAATCTCACCTTTGACATCCAGAACTCACACTTCTCGAACTTCGCATATAAGCAATGTTCTCTCAAAAGCTGTAGGACAACATGCAGATGCTCCTTGTGCATCTCCCTCGTGGGTGAATAAACCAGAATGTCATCCACGAACACTACTATGAAACTGTCTAGATAAGGGTGGAAGATACGGTTCATCAAACCCATAAATGTAGCTGGAGCGTTTGTCAAACCGAATGGCATAACCTAAAACTCGTAGTGGCCATAACGAGTCCGAAAGGCGGTCTTCACTATGTCCTCGTCCCTAATCTCAACTGGTGATACCCTGACCTCAAGTCAATCTTCGAAAAGCAGCGGGACGCTCATAACTGATCAAACAAGTCGTTGATTCTCGGCATTAGATATTTGTTCTTCACCATTACCTAGTTCAACTTCCTGTAGTCTATACACTACCTCAATGAACCATGTTTCTTCTTTGCAAAGAGCACTGGAGCTCCCCACGGAGACGTGCTCGGGCGTACAAACCCTCTGTCTAGCAACTCTTGCAACTACACCTTGAGTTCCCTCAACTCAACCAGTGCAAAACGATACGATGGCATAGAGATGGGAGCAGCTCCTAGAACAAGGTCGATAGAGAACTCCACATCTCGGTTCGGTGGCAACTCAAACAGATCGTTAGGAAAGACATCTGGATAGTCGCACACCACATGGGGTAACTCCCCCAAAACCCTAATTGGCTCATCCAACCTGAGAGCAGAAAAGAGGAAACCCAAGTTTCCTCGATGCCGAGCAACGCTGGGCATAGACATCAAGCCCACATCCGGATCACCCACAAAGTTAAAATAGTCACCCTCCGGCGTACAGATCAACACCCTCCGTCACTCACAATCTATAAAAACACAGTAGGTAGTCAGCCAGTCTATCCCTAAGATGACGTCAAACGTGGTCATGTTTAGAATGATAAAATCAAATTCTAAACAACGACCGACGACTCCTAACTCACAAGTTCTATAAACTCTACTCAACACCACATTCCCACTGACTGGGGTCTCTAGGCTCAATGCACTAACCAACGGGTCTATCCATAACCCAATGCTGATGCAAAAGCAGAAGAGACAAAAGAATGTGATGCTCCCGTATCAATGAGAACGCTGGCCCATGATCTAAAGACTAGAAGAGTACCTTTGATCATGGCTGGAGCAGTAGCATCAGGTCCAACTGGTGCCATAGAGGCACCGGGATCAGCAAGAACATAAGCCTTGGCCTGTAGCAGTCTGGTCTGCCCACCATAACCCTGAGTCGATGGTTGCCTCACCGACTGCACTGCAGCACCTCCTTATGCAAACCTCGACGTCTGAGCCCTAGGCTGCTGTGGAGCTTGTCGCCTCTATACAAATGAAGCAACTGTCGCTCCTGTCGCGCCCTGGATATTCCCCTCTCTGGGATACTGTCTGCGAAGGTGCAAGGACTGACCACACCCAAAACAAATAGGTGGCTCTCTCGCCTGTGACTGGACAGGCGCTAAACTCTGAGCCTGGCCCTTCTGCTGGCACTCAACTGCACGATGTCTCGGCTATCCACAGCGATAACAGATCAATCCTCTCTGCGCTGGCCTTCCAGTCGAAGCTACAGAAGGTGTAGGTACAGACAACTGCGGCTGAGACGATCTGGAAAAATGAGAACTAGGTCCAGACGACCTCTGGCACTTTTTCCTGCGCCTCTGGAACTATGGATCTCCACTGCCCTGCTGGCGCCCGCTCTCTCTAACCCAGCGGCTATCGGCTAGCGAGTTATCTACCCGGATAGCAGCTTCCACCAGCTTGATGTACACCTCAACATCTAGAGCTGCAACTCTATCCTTGATAGCAGGTCAAAGCCCCATCTCAAACCTCTGAGTGCTCAACTCCTCAGTCGATACCTTCTCTGGTGCGAATCGTGACAGATTTGCGAACTTGGCCTCATACTGGACCACTGACAGGTTCCCCTGAAAAAGGGAGAGGAACTCCTCCTTGTATGTATCCCTCGAAGACCTCGGAAGTACTTCTCCAAGAAAACTATCGTGAATGCAGCCCACGTGTCATCTATAGTGGTCTTGGTGAACTTCCACCACTCTCTAGCATCTTCTCGCAGTTGGAATGCTGCCAACTTTACGCGCAAAACATCTTCCTCAATATCCAGAGTATCAAAGATAGAGGTGGTCACTTCTAACCACTCAGTAGCAACTTTAGGGTCCGACTCCCCAGAAAAGGTTGGAGGATCCAACCGCCGAAACTCCCACATAGCTACAGAAGCCCTTGGCTCAGGAACCCACACACTAGCCTTGGTCACTTCTGCCATAGCTCTCATACTAGCCATCATCTCCTAGACGACATCAGCTTCGCCAGCATCAGTACCACCCACTTGTTCCTGTGGGGCAGGAATGTTTCCTTCTTCTGGAACCTGAGCATAAGCATAAGCACGCCCTCGGCCACAGCCTCCAGCTCGTCCCCACACTCCCCGCATGTACATAATTCTATAGAAAGCAGTATAACATGATAATCTTTCCTACAACATGCTACTACGTAACATAAACACATAATCGTGCTATCTCATAGCCACTTAAGATCATGTAAACACGTCTCACATACCGAGGAGAACTAACAAGACAGACTCGTCAATTTGGATAACCTATTCAGATTCCTTACTAGAAAACACGTCGGCCAAACGAGTTTCTAATTTGGCTTCCAAACTTGTTATTCCAAACGCCCTGAGGCAAGAGTCATCAATCCTGAGATTCAACCTCCATACCCACATGTACACAACTCTCATGCTCAGAAAGCTATTAACATGTTATAAATCAACGTTTAAACGCATGCAAGCAAGCATACACAACCAACCTCACCAGGTGATAAACTCCTTTTCCCATGGCTCTTAGGTATTTGAACCCAGAGCTTTGATACCAAGTTGTCACGCCCCTAAATCTGGGGTCACGTGAAAATCCACCAAACACCAGTTTTATATGAAAATACAGGTTTTTATACATTGAAATCTGCCTATTGAAATCAATGGAATACTCAATAAAAGATATCTCTTATAAATGAAAACATATAGTTCCAACATGCATACAGCATATCGCCTTACGGCATAGAAAACCTGCCTTCAAGAACAGGCATACCAAAAAGGAAAACTACAAAAGTGTGGCATCACCCAAGCTACTCCTCATTTACATCATCACTTGTAAATGGTTTTACAGAAAATTCCCACCTGTGAGTCGAAACCCAATAGAAACAGATAATAAGATGTAAAGCAAGAAAATATGCAACCATATGAGTGGGAGCTAAACTCAACCACAACCCAAAAAGGTTTTTCACAAACCTCAAGTTTTCCCATCAGAATACACAAGCCTCTCAAAATGGTTTTATTAACATAAAACCCTATTTTCATCCTTCAAACCATGTGATGAAATTATTGCAAATAACCAACTATAGTTAAGGAAAACAGTAATAAAAAATATGTTTCTCTCACGGAATGTACCATTATGGAAGGAAGAAGAAAGAGATTTTATGTACCGACTCCATCACAAGGGGATAGAGGTAACAACTATAGAATCATGCCCATTACCTAGTTCCAGCATTACTCAAGACCTACTAGGTAATGACAAGTTCTATACGGAGCACCACGACATAAAAGCTAGCTTTACGGGCAACAACCCAACGGAAAAGAGCACCCAAATCGACCTTCTTTACGGGAACTATCCCGAAGGATAACGAAGGTACCTACACTGCGCACGTTTATAGACTTTCTATGAGGGTAACTCATGCCAAATACCCGTCATCCCGGTACATCTAGATAATCTTCTAAAAACCAAACTGTAGCATCAACTACAAAACCTTTTCGCAAATATACATTGTACATGTATATAGATCCATCCATCAACATGCAGAACAACAAAACAATTCAAAATATTTTCCCCAAAAGCAGTTATACAACGCATGTATAAGCAAGAGATCGAATCCATGAAACCATGAAGATCAAACCAAAACTTGTACAAACATATTTTTATCAAAATGTTTTAGAAAGTGAGCCGCAACCCCAAGGGCTAGCTCCAAACCTCTGGTAAACAAGTTTTTCCCAAAAGTTTTCATAAAAACTCCTTTTTCATCGATCAAACCACTCGAGGAAAGCCAACACCCAACCACTGAATCACCCAAACATCACCAAAAACCCACACAGGACCCCAGTCGACTGAAAAACTCTCTGGAAAAAGAGAACCAAGACAGAAACAATTTCAATCGACTGACCTCCCAGGTCCAGTCGACTGAACTCATAGCATGATGATCCAGTCGACTGAACTCACCCAGAAAGTGTTTTTAAGCTACGATTTTTGCATGTTTTTGCTTCCAAACCTCAAATCAAAACCCCAAACACCAACGCACTCAAACCTCACGCCAAAACCTCGAAAGGAAACCCTCAAAACACACTTCCATCCACCAAAAATGCCGAAAAATGATTTTAACCTAAAATCGGATTTAAAACATAAATCACCTTATCATGGATTTTTAAATGGTAAAAATGCATATGATTACATATAACACCTTATACAGTAGTAGAATATGAGATCCTACCTCATTGGGTCAAAAACCTAACGCCTCAATCTACGTGCAAATCTGAGCCTCATCGAATCAAATTTCGTCCGAATGAATGCGTAGACCATGAAGCCAATAGCAAGGATCAGTTGTTGATCTGTCAAAAACCAAGCCCCGGGCCGTAGAGAAGTTAGAGAGAAGGTAGAGAGAAAATGGAGGAAACCTAGGAGTTAAGTTTTGAAAATATCTTTTAAAAAGATCTAACTCCAGATATTTATAGACCTCCAAAATATATTTTGTTTTGAATTTTTGAAATTTGTACCATAACTCCCCACAGCCCCCAGGACCAACCCCACATGCTTAATTTAACCAAAACATGCAGGAAAACTCAATTAGGCATATCAAAGCAAAAATGCTAAAAAGGCGTCAAAACACCAAATATGCATATATATCAAAAATCAAACGGTACCGGGTCTCACAATTGTTGTAAGACCCTAAGGTCATATGCTCATGTAATGCATGCATATGAGACGCTATTGTTTTGGTTGGGTTGAGTGTTTAACTTTCGATGAATAATTTTTGGCAGCAATGTTTGGCTTATGATGAAGAATGATTTTGTTCTCAACTACGTGTTTTTCATGCCTCGGTTATATTCTCTTTAGACAGATTTAATAAAATCAATCATTTGAATCTTGCTTTTAAAAACACAGATGTTTCTCACAGTTTTTGGGCAAAAACACTCGAGTGTGTCACCGCTCGAGCGGTTCCCGCTGGGTTTCAATGTTAAAAATTGTTTTAAGTCAAGTTTCTTATAAATGGATTTGGAAGCATAAATGAGTTGCATAAGGATATAGTTTTCAAAGAAAGGGTTTTCACATCAATTTGGTTCCAAAAATATATTCGGACTATATTAAAACGGAATTGCGGCACTACAAATGGTATCAGATCTTTAGGTTTTAATACCTAGGGACAGTAGGGGTGGTTGATCCATTGCGGGAGCATTTGTATTGATGTGTGACGTTCATGACTTGGTGTGCTAGTGTGAGACATTATGAATATGAATTAGCATTTGGGCATGGAGGTTGGACTTTAGGATGGTGTGACGGGCCATTGGGCGACCGGTCAACAGGTTTAGGGTTCGAGTTAGAAAGGCGTTTGGCCGACGTCCATTCTAACAAGAAATCCAAATGAGTTAGCCGGGTTGACGCATCATTCCGACAAGTTCCCCACGTTAAGTGTTGTATAAGGTGTCTTGATGTTACGGTTTGCGTTGTGTGGCATCTTGCTGAGAGACGATGTTATCGATAATAGATGAGTTATTGTAAATCCTATTTTGATATTTCCTCCTTCTCCCTTTTATTCATAGAGTGATGCTGCCAAGATGTGGTAGGGGCCGAGGTCGAGGCTGAGGTTGTGCATTTGCCCAAGTTCTAGAAGAAGGGGCTGTTCATGCCCTGCAGAAACAAGTGGGCGGTGATAATGTTGTTCAAGAAATGCTTGCTACGATGAGGGCGATAGCCGAGGCGACTAGAGCCGGAGTGGGAGCCCCTGAGCCACGTGCCTCTGTCGCAATGAGAGAATTCCGATGGTTGGATCCTCCAACTTTCTCTGGGGAGTTGGACCCCAAAATTTCCACTGAATGGTTGGAAGTAACCACAACAATCTTGGATACTATAGAGATCGGGGAAGATGAGTTGCGCGCCACGTTGGTGGCATTTCAACTTCAAGAAGATGCTAGAGAGTGGTGGAAGTTTGCCAAGACCACCATAGATGGCACGTGGACAGCCTTTACCAGGGTCTTTTTAGAAAAGTATTTTTTGGGTTCTTCTAGAGACGTGTACCGGGAGGAGTTTCTCTCCCTCATTCAAGGGAATCTTACCGTGGTCCAATACGAGGCCAAGTTTGCAAACTTGTCGTGGTTCGCACCCAAAATGGTGTCCACAGAGGAGTTGCGCACCAAGAGGTTTGAAAGAGGTATTCGACCTTCGATCAAGGATCAGATTGCAGCATTAGGTTTTCATGTGTACTCTAAAGTATAGAGGCCGCTATCCGAGTGGAAAATGCAATGGCTAAAAGCCGCAAGACTAGGGAAAGCAAGTCACATCAAGGGAATTCCAGTGTTCGGTCTGAAGGGCGTAAGGTGAAGAGACAGAAATCAGGGGGATCGAGTTCTTATCCAATGGGATCGCAGTATCAGCCATAGTCGGCACCAGTATTGTCAATGGGTTCATCTGGACGTTTCGAACGTCGGGAGTTAATATGTTACACGTGTAGGCAATCAGGACACCGTGCAAAGGATTATCAACAAAAAGGACAGTAGCAACAACAGCAGAATTAGGCTCAGGGGAGGACCCCGCCTTCATGTTTTCAATGTGGCCAGATGGGTCACATCCGACGAGATTGCCCTCAGGGAGGGAATGTTCGGGGTGCTATGGGAGCACATAGACTACAGACATCACAGGGACGGCAGGGTTATGGTCAGTCGCAGCTGCAGTCAAGGGCACACTCAGTAAGAACTTTCGGGGGTCACTACAAGAAAATTAGTTTATACCAGCGTTTATTATGATGGTGGTTCATCTAACCATCACGAAAATTTGGATATAGTAGCGGAAACCAAAAGTGTTACCAGCTTTAATCTTTGGCAGCATTGTGAACCCTAGCCGCTAGAACATTGTGCATCTGTGGTTGTGGTTTTAGCTTGTCCATTGCGATGCGTCCCAAGTTACTTCGCCAAGGATCCCCGCCAAAAAATTTTGACAAAGAAATCCCCGCCAAAGAATCCTAAAGGTCTTAAATCAGGAAGCTCAGTCCTCCCACTCGACTAAATCGCAAAACCCTAGTCTTCTACATCAAGCCGCTACTGTTCTTCCTAGAAAAATCAAGACCACAAGGATTCTAACTCTTCTCCACGCCAAGAGTTACTATGAATCCTGGATTCTTGATCAGTATTTACTCTCGACAAAATGGATAAACCCTAGCTCTTCTGCCTATCTAACCGTCGATCGTTTCTTTCTTAGGAAAATCGAGACCACACAGCTTCCAACTCTTCTCCACGAAGCATCCAACATCATCTCTGGAGTAAATCGTAACCACATAGAAATTAATCGTTTCTTCTTCAGGTCTGCATTATTCATTTTCTTCAACAATTCGTTGGCAACGCTGTTTAGTGCTTTTCATGTGGTTGTTGCCATTGTCTGTGTATGGATCACATATCATAATAAATTAATGGTATTTTGATTAATTTCAATATACTTGTTGCTAGATATGTTGCCAATCAACAAAAAGAACCAAAATTGCTGCTCTATTTTGGCTGATTAAGCTTCTTTCCTATCAATTTCTGTTTCATTACTAGATTTTTTTAATCCTTTTTTTTTGGTAAAAACATAGCAATCTAAAAGTTTGGATAAACGATATTCTGAAGTTCACCTTCTTAAAAGCAGTAAAAGAAGAAAATTTGTAGAAGATTTATGATTCAGATAAAAAAGGATATTGCATTTACTGTTTCTTTCCCATCAGAAGTTTATGCTTTTGACATTTTATGAGCTTAGTCTGAGCTCATCCATCATATTCATCTACTACGATTGGCGTGACACCGGAATCACTCAGGAGGTAAGTTCTAGATGTCTATAATTTTTTTCACAAAAATATATCATGTTCAGGGTTTAAAGTATCAACCATTAAATCAATTGATACGTAACGAGATATAAAACCTCATGTATCAATAATTACCATTGTATCGGTTTATAGTGTTCGATATCAACCGGCTCAATATCGGTATTACTCGAAAATGCATTTGGCTATTGGTATCAATTTTTATCAATATAAGTATGTATATAACACTAATAATGGGTACAAATTAGCTGGTAACGTGCAAAAAATAATGTCAAATTCATGAGATTATTTTGGTTTATGAAACACCACCCCCCCACCCTTCATATATAATTTTTCCAGCATTAGTTCATAGACTTTCAAGTTTATGGCAGATTGTGGGAGGCCTAGCTACAACAATTAGATCCAAGTCGAAGTAGATTATTTCTTGAGCTTTGTTTGGTGATTTGAGTGGATCAAATTAGCAGAAGAGCTATATTCTTTTCTTTCTATCTGCAATATGTAAAATAGCATGTATGTATCTGTGAGTCTGAACATTCTCTTCTGAACTTGTTCATCAATGAACTGCTATGAATCCCTCCGTAGTAGAAACTTCCATGTTTCTTGTTAGTTGATTGAATAAAAAATTACGATGTTCAACTAATCTTTAAAGCTCATATGTTAATGCGCGGTGTCTATCAAAGAATCCACTGTATATGGCATTTCCAACAAGAAGCACTCAACAAACATTGGATAGCAATTTAAATGCTATTGACCAAATGCCATGGGATGTACCTGACCCAATAACTATTCGATCTGAAGCAGATTATCCCTATGAATAGGTACACTTCATAATCATATGCCTTTCTTACTCTGGGAACCTTTCTGTGCCATGTACATACAATTTTTTGACATTACTTTGATTTTTAACATTTGTTGTATTTTCCCTATTCTTAACGGTGACCTCTCTACTGTCTTTGTGTCAAGATTCTTGTAGGGAGTTGATCAACCTTCGAAATAAGGTTATGTAGTTTGTACAACTTCATCCAGATTATGCCACGGTGCTGCCATTTTGAAAATTAATTTTGTATGTTTGGTTAAAGATTGATGGAAGACTCTACAATCTCATGAAGGAGGTCGTTATCCAAGATCCCAAGTACCGAAAGACACTCGTTGAGGTTAGTTAAAAGGGTACATTTACATATTACTTCTTTATTGGCATTATTTTAAGGATAAACCTAACCGCGTATAATGGTACGAGTTGCCTTTACACTGCCTTCCACATTTCAATACCCAATTTGGGAGGAAATAGCTAAACATAATTGGGTGTTTCTATATTCTTCTTCATTTCTAATCATCTAGGAGCACACGAGGAAGAATAGTTGGAGATTGAGACAACTGTGTTGTGTGTCTTTTTTATGTAACTCACTTGGTTGATTATGCCTTTGTCTTTGCTATGCTAGTCTGGCTTTATGGTTCCCTAACCACATCTTTGTATGGAATTCATGGAAGTGCTTCAGTTTATGAACTATTTTTTGGAGCAGAATGCTCACTAATAAGATGGACTTGCTTTCCATTTTATGCACATTGCTATGTTCAGCTGGAAAAAGGCGTATATGGTTTTTTTGATAGATTTGCAAGATTAGATTTCCGTATTTAAGTGATGGACAGACAGCTGCCAAAATTGGAGATCATCTGCACGTAATTTTTTTATTTTTTTAGTTATTGGCTAAATCATGCCTTTGACATCATGGAGGGAAATCTAAATAAAAATAATTCTTTCTCATGTTATGCTAAGATCTCTGCATTTCAAAATGTTAGCAGACAATTGTGGCAGTGAACTAGAACTGGACTGGCTGATATTATCTGTTGGAATTAAGAATATATGAAGAAGTCTGGTTAGTCGTTATTATATTTTGCTCTTTATCCACATGGCCAATTTTTAGAAAATTGTGGTTACTAGTTATGTCTGACAGCCTTTTTTTTTTAATTAGCAAAGACTCAGAGCAATTTTAGTGCTGATTTAATGCCTCTACCGTCTCTTGTTATGTCTAGTTCGCGGGAAAGTCAAAAGTTAGAGTTTTAGACGAAAGCTTGATTTAATGCCCTTTTTTTTTAATTAGCAAAGACTCAGAGCAATTTTCTGAAATATTAATTACTACTAGAAAATATTGAGAAAACCCATTCATTCTCTGCTCAACGAATTGCAAACTCAGAGCGACTCCATCGCCACTGCTTCTTCAGACTCTTCGCCTTCTGTTGCCGGTGCAACGTGGTCCGATCGAGATGACCCATCTCTTGTTGATCTTTTTTCTCACTCTTCCCTTCCCCACCATCACCAATTTAATTATAGCCCAAAAGAGTGTTTTACTAAAAAAATGAGTGGTCAAAATGTATAAATAAATGGTGTGTGTAGTAATTACTGATACTCCATCGTGGGCCTCGCTTTGTGATTGGTGTGGTTGTGTCTTTGTCCATCTGTTGAGGCTCCTGAGTGCTGTCTGTGAGTTGCCCTGGGTGTTAGGCTAAGCTATGTCTCTATTTATATCTCTAGTTCATAAATAGAGTTTTTTTTTTCATCTTTTATCATCAATCGACTTTAGTTGTCCCTAGCAAAGTAAGTGTCCAAAAGTATTCCTCTTAGGATGCATTTTGAGAGAAAATTTGGAATGCCTATTCCCTGTTAAGTTGTATACATTTTTATGCTGCATTTTTTTGTTTAAATTTTAAGATGAACGTTACGTTGTTCTTAGTATTTTCTTGTTTAGAAGTATTCAAGATTGTGACCATAGGAACTTAGGTTTGCATCATCCCTCTCTCTGTCCCTCCTCACGACAAGGTAATTTTTATGTGCATGTGACTTTGTGCATGTGTATGAAATCTTTCAAAATTGGTGATATATAAATTGGTTTGGTGGTTAACTAATCTGGGTTTCAATAGAAAATAAAAAAATTCTGATTATTTAGAATGATGCAGTGAAGCTTGATTGAATCATGTAGCTATGTAATTTGTTTACGCAAAAACAGATGAGATTGTGGTGAAAATTCAATTTATAGACCCATATGAACTTGTTTGGTTGCTGGTAAAATTGATGAAGAATTAGACTTAATTATTCGGAATTGGTTAAGAAGATTCAGGTTCTTGGGTTGAGTATCTAAGCTATAGCAACACCTTGACTTCGTATCAGAGGTAATAGTTGTAAGTTTAGGTTTGTGCTCTAATTTGATTACTTTATGCTTAAGGCATAATTATCTGACTAACATTATTGTTGTTTCATTCTTTGTTTGCTTTGTTTTTTTTTTTTTTCTTTCAAGTTTATTTCTGTTGCAGAGAATCAATGGTGGGGTTTTTGCTTATTTTTTCCTCCATTTAATTATTTGATAGATGACTCATTGATTTCCGATGATAAGCCAATACCAAAAATAGTTTGGTTTTTACTTCATCCAATACCATCAATGATCATGGTCATGACCATGGCAATGGGCTTGGTAATCAACATGGACGCCATTTCAATTTTTCATATAATAATACTTCAAATTGGATAATTATTTCTTGCTTAGGCAATTACATGATCCTATTGGTTTGCAGGTTGTTATTGTGTTTAATTTTATGAAAATTTGTAATGCAAAGTTCTAGTAGTTAATTCACAGCTTTATAAAAATTAATTCCATTTATTCTCCTGCATTGCTTGTTTGTGTAATTTAGGATCATAATGGGACTAGCGACCCCCTTGATGAAGCTTCTCTGCAAACATGAGAAAGATCATCTTATGCGAATCAAGGAATAGAACCTTCTGGCTGAGGTACATTCTATTATTTAACTTTGTTTTTTACTATTTTATGTGAGAATATAATAAACACTTCTTTTACCTAATGCATCCTCTTAAATAATTTGTCTAAGGAATTTTCTGTGTTTGCATGAAATTTATCTTAGGGAGTTGTTGAGAATACAATGAATTTGTGTTTGCTGGATTTTTTAAATGCACTACAATGAATTAGTACGTCTTTTTTTTCTCTTATAAAAGTTAATAGCATATATGACTATGAGTTTAGGACTGGCTACCAGTCAAGACTCAAGAGGGCTAAGAGTACTCTTCCACACCAAGTTAATTGGCTAAGAAAATACAAGTGGGGAATGTAGGGATAAAGTTTGGAATAAATTCCCATTTAGACGAGCGTTGGGTAATAGAGAAAAGTAAAAAGCCTTCACCAAAGAAAAAAAAGGTTAAACAAAGGGCCCCCAAATCAACACACATCTTTTGTTTTAATTAATTACTTAATTGAAGTTGCCTACAGGAATTCATTTTCTCTAATTTGAGTATTTTAATGTTTTCTAAGTTCTACCCAGCGCAACAAATCTTTTGTTTTGGCAACCAAGTGCTCCTTTGCTTCTTTAGTTGTTTTGCAGTTGGCATCTCTAGCTGTTCCTATCCCCATTAGAAAGTAAAACCATCCTTTTGTGTGTTTCTTTTGATCTCATTAAGATATAAGTCCAAATAGTCAAGAGGCAGAAAATGTAAAAGAAAAAACTATAAACGAAGGCTCCCTTTAATCTCTTGGCGAAAAATGTAATTAGTGTTATTAGTGGCAGCATCTTAGTACTTTAATAGCACTGTTTCATGATTCATGACTGTTTGCATTTTAGACCAGATTATGCCTGGCTAAGGTTATTTAGAGATGGACATCACTCATTCTCGCACTCACACTCATTGTAAAATAAATGCTTGCTACCTTTTCTAGGAACTCTAAGTTGCATGTCTATATAGTTTTTCACACGACGATAGTAAGTCTTTGTTTTGTGAGATATGAACATTATACACAAGTACTTCCCATAATCAAAATTATGTTTTGTTGTACAGTGATATATGCAACATCTTGAGCAATAAGAGTTGTCTCTTATGGATGTCATATGTTATCTCTAAATTAGGGATATGATCAGGCTCAAAGAGTCCATTTGACACATCCAATCTAGTTTTATAGCTAATGAGTATCCTGAATCCTCTTGTGTTGAATCATGTGTTCACATCCAATCTTTTTATAAGCTATAATCTCTTGATTTTGAAATTGTATTATATATTATAAAAATTACTAATAATCTCTTTTTTCTAAATTATTGTTATTTATATTGCAGGTAATAGGACAATATAGAAGCGTCTAGCGATGGACTTCTTTCTCTTCATTCGAAAGCTAGTTGGTAGAGATTTTATTAATGCCTTTTGTAGAAACACTTTGATTTTTTCACAAAAATAAAAAATATTTCATTAGATTGAATTTATGTTTCTTTTTTTTATTGATGCTACTACTGTTGATGGATATGAGTGATAGAAAATTTGGACTTCTTATTTGTAAGTTATTCATTGTAAGAGCAAGATATTGCTCATTATTATTATAAATATTATTGTTCGTCTTGGATTTGTTATTTATAAGATTATTTAGATTATGGTATTGTGACAAGTTTATAAGATATTTATCTATTTTTAAATTATGAAAAGTTTGTGCAATGTATATTAAAAATCATTTTTGGTTATGACAATGTAATAGCATTAGTACTATTTCATAATTAAACCATCTGGTAGAGTACCATAAATAAGAATAAATTTTAGTAGAACTTTAGTGCAACCAAAAGGAAGTTCTGGCAACATTAAATAATTTTTACCGTTGGTCAGGAATGGTACTATAAGATATAGCAGCGTTTTTCAATTTATAGACAATAGCAGCGGTTAAAAACCGTCGCTACAGAGTGTTATAAAATTTAACTTTTAAATTTATGGAGAGTATAGTAGCGGTTAAAAACATTGCTACAAGGTGTTACAAAAGTGTAGTTTCTAAATTCATGAAGACAATGGCAGCGGTTCAATTCGTGGATAAAGAATGTTATAAAAGGGTTGAAATGTATCTTTTGCCGACATCAGTAACCGTCACAAAAGAAACCACAAGCATAACAAATGCTACTCCAGCATTTGCTAAAAGCGTCGCTAAATACCTACACGACAGGTATCTCCCAACGTTTTTTGTGACCGTTTACTAACTGCTAGTATATATGGTAAAAGTATTTAGCAGTGTTTTTTGGCACTTTTGGCGACGTTTCTAACCATTGTTGTAAGTTAGAATTTTTGTAGTGGGTGCTACCTCGGCTCAATCAGTGAGGCAACGAGGGGCTAGGAGTAGTGGGGGACGTAATCAAGGGAACCAGGGGCGAGTGTATCCTCTCGTGGAGCTCAGTGCATCGGTGGCACCTACCGTACCAAATACCGCAGCTAGCCCTTCAGTCATACGAGGTACCTTTCTAGTGTATCATTCTTGGGCCAGTGGTCTTGTTGATACCAGAGCATCACGTTCTTTCATTTCATCTGCATTTGCATGGGTTAGAGAGAGATGTGTTGGATAATGCTCTGTGCATAAAGACGCCATTGGGTGAGGGTGCCATATTGAGGTATGTTTGCAGAGCTCGTGAGATGGAGTTTGCCGACCATCGCTTGGTATTTGATTTCATTGTGATAGATATATCCACATTCGATATTATCTTAGGGATAGATTGGTTGACGACTTTTCGCACTTACATTGATTGTGATCGACGACGGGTGTTTGTTTGTACGCCGGAGGGAGATTCCTTTTATTTTATAGGTGACCCGGATAGTGGTTTAGTACCTAGACCCCTTAGATTGCAGGACCATGATAGCTTTAATTCTCTTTTCTTTTCCTTGTCGATGAGTGGGATTGATTCCACTCGGGGAGGGCTTCCTCCTGTTGTCTGTGAGTTTCCAGATATATTCCCGAGCAAATTATTTGAGCTTCCTCTGCGGCGGAAGGAGGAGTTCTCTGTAGACCTTATTCCGGGGACGGCCCCCATTTCTATGCCTTCATATCGTTTTGCACCTGCCGAGTTGATAGAGTTGAAAGTGAAAGTTCAAGATTTGTTAGATAAGGGATTCATACGTCCTAGTGTGTCTCCTTGGGGAGCCCCAGCATTCTTTGTGAAGAAGACGAATGGATCGTTACGCCTTTGTATAGATTATCGTAAATTGAACTATATGACCGTTAAAAACAAATACCCTATGCCGCGCATCGACGACTTGTTTGATCAATTGAGAGGTTCTTGTTGTTTCTCAAAAATCGACTTAAGATCGGGTTACCACGAGTTGTCACGTCCCAAACATCCGGGTCACGCAAAAGCCCACCAAAACACCCATTTAAGAAAATAGGTTTTCACAGTTGATAATAAAAATGTACAACATGTGGATAAAAGTTCCCACAGTTCAACTCTTATAAACTGAAAACATGCATTCTCATACATGAATAAACATATCGCCTAAAACCGTACAAAACCAGCCTCAATAGGCATCACATGTGTAAGTACATGTCTCAAAAAGGGAAAACTATAGCAAGCCTTCCATCACCTTTGCAACTAGGTCAACTCATCATGCTCACCTGAAAATATTTTACAGCTAAATCCCACACCGTGAGCCAAAGCCCAATAAAACATAGACAATAAAACTGTAAAGCAGGCTATGCAATTATACACACACGGACTCAACCACGGTAGCCAAAAAGGTTTTCCTTCCAAAACCACAAGTTTTCTGTCAGATTATCACAAGTCTCAAAAAGGCTTTATCTCATAAAACCCCACATTTTTCATCCTTCAAACTATGCATATCATCCTAACATATATTATGCCACAGTTAAGGAAAAGCTGTAAATAAAACAGTAAGCTCCACTCAGGCCACACAGCCGAGGAGAAAGATATAAATGTAGTCATATGTACTGACTCTGCCACATCGACAAAGGTAACAACTATAGACTCTCGTCCATTACCCTCGACCCGTAGGTTTAGTAATGACAAGTTCTATACGGAGTTACAACAATAATGCCATTAAGGGAGGCAACCGACTTAGTTTTTGGGGTCACACCCGAGGGCACTAAGCACCCACACAACCACTTAGTTTACGGGACCACAACCCGAGGGCACTAAGCACCCATCCACCTCATTTACGGGGATTAACCCGAAGGCACGTAAGGACCTACTCTGCGCATGTTTTTGGACTTACACCGAGGAGCAATGGAAGCCTAACTCAACACACACTATCACGGTACATCTATGGAGAATATTTAAAAACCCACCATAGCTTAACTACGAAAACCTAAAAAATGATTTATACAACACATGTATAAAAGAGATCCAATCCATCAAATGGAGATCTAAAACAATTTCCAACAAAACGTTTAAAAGGTGAGACTCAACCCCGCGGGTTAGCTCCAAACCTCCAAAATCACGTTTTTCACCGTTTTCACAAAACACCCATTTTCAAACCTCCTTTTGAAAATCACGGATACCACGTACCCGAAATATGCATACAACCAAGAAAAGGCGTAAAAACCCCACCTTTACCCAAAAATCATGGTTTAAAACATATAAACAACATTTCATGCATTTTTACCCAGTGAAAGCAAATATAACTGCATATAAACACTCTTATACAGTAGTAGGGTCTAGAATGCTACCTCGGAGAGTCAAGAACTCGATGTCTCAAAACTGAACGGCGTTAGAATGAGCATCCAACTGGATGTATGTGAAGCTCTCGGCCCTGATAGCAAGGATCCACGAAGGAATCAACAACAAATCAAGCCCCAGGTCCTCAAAGCTAGAGAGAAAGAGGAGAAAATGGGTTTCTTAGGTCTGAAGAAAGGTTTTGTATCAAAAAACCCGCCACTAGAGCTTTTATAGAAAACCAAAAATAACACTGTCCAGTCGACCGAACTCCATATCTAGGGTTCAGTCGACCGAACTGGACCCTCCAGTTGACCGAACCCTATACCAAAGGCGTACTAGAACTTGCTGTTGTGTTTCAAGCCAAAAACCAACCCAACCCACCTAACCAAGGTCTGGGAAAGCATAAAACACCTTTACACATGCTTTTCTACAACTTTAAAGCATAAACTATGCATCGATGCTATCATATACTGGAATAAAAGCATCACGTATATAAACAACTCAAAATTACAAGGTTCAGGGTCTCACAACTCTCCCCCCTTAAGGAATTTTTGCCCTCGAAATTTGCAACAATGTCACGAGGTGAAAAGGTCTGGATATCTAGCATACATCCCAGACTAAAGCTCCTATGTCGCTTCCTCAACCCCATGATGATGCTATAAGACCTTGTCATAAGCAATTGTTCTGCCCCGCAACACCTGCTCCTTTGTATCAAGAATCATCACTGAACTCTCCTCATAAGTAGCATCCTCATCAATCTGCAGCTTAGCCCAATCTAACACATGTGAAGGATCAGGCTCGTACCACCAAAGCATAGAAACATGAAACACGTTATGCACAGATGCTAACTGAGGTGGCAAAGCCAAACGATATGCAACCTCTCCAATCCTGTCTAGGATCTCAAATGGTCCAATGAAACGCGGTGATAGCTTTTCGCTATGAACAAATCTCATCAAACCTCTACGTGGCGAGACCTTCAAAAGCACATGATCTCTCACTACAAACTTCAAAGGTCGTCTCCTCTAATCTGCATAACTCTTCTGGCGGCTCTGTGCTGTCAGTAGGTGCTGGCGAATCGCCGTAACCTTCTCCATCGTCTCTCGCACCATGTCGGGTCCCAAGACTGTGGTCTCTCCCACGTCTGTCCAACACACAATTGATCTACACGGTCTACCATATAAAGTCTCATACGGTGCCATTCAAATACTAGACTGATAGCTATTGTTGTATGCAAACTCTATTAAAGGTAGATGATCCACCCACGAACCTCTGAAGTCAAGGACACAAGACCTCAGCATATCCTCCAGAATCTGTATAGTCCTCTCGACTGGCCATCCGTCTGGGGTGAAAAGCAGTACTGAACGTCAAGTTCGTCCACAAGGCCTCCTGCAGACTTTGCAAAAAATGCGAAGTAAAGCGCGAGTCTCGGTCTGAAACAATGGATATTGGCACTCCGTGCAATCTGACTACCTCCCTGATGTACAAGTTTCTTAGTCATTCCACCGAATCCCTCACTCGGATTGGGAGAAAGTGTGCAGACTTCGTCAATGTATCAACCACAACCCATACGGCGTCGTATCCCTTAGGTGACCGAGAAAGTCCTGACACAAAGTCCATCGTGACATGCTCCCACTTCCATTCTGATATAGGCAATGACTGTAGCAATCTTGTCAGTCTCTGATGTTCCGCCTTTACCTGCTGACAGGTGAGGCATTGAGAAACAAACTGGACCACATCTCGCTTCATCCCTGTCTAATAGAACTGATGACGCAAGTCATGGTACATCTTTGTGCCTCTCGAATGCACGACAAGACGAGAATGATGACACTCACGTAATAGATTAGCTCGGTATGACTCTGGCACAAACAACCTGCCTACCAACCTCAAACTCTGATAAGAACCCACAATCCATCCTGTTGTATCCTCACCACTAACAACGCAGTCTCGTATCATCTGTGCCTCCTGATCCGTCCGCTGGACTTCTAGTACACGTGCTATCAGCGCTGGTCGAGTAACTACAGAAAATAATGTGGCACCTATCTCAATCTCCTTGAGGCACAAATTAAACTCCTCAACATCTGCAAGTATGTCCCACTCACGTATAGCCACAGAAGCTAACGACCCGTGAGATCTCCTACTGAGCGCATCTGCCACAACATTGGCCTTCCCTGGATGATACTACAAATCAAAATCATAATCCTCCAATAGCTCTATCCACCGCCGTTGGCGCAAGTTCAGGTCCTTCTACAAAAATAAATATTTTAAGCTCTTGTGATCAGAGAAAATCTCGAAATGCTCACCATACAGATAGTGACGCCATGTCTTCAAAGCGAAGACCACAGCTGCCAACTCCAAATCGTGTGTAGGATAGTTGCGCTCGTGCGTCTTCAACTGCCGAGAACCGTTGGCTACAACCTTGCCTCCCTGCATCAGAACACATCAGAGACCGTCATGTGAAGTATCACAATACACCATATACCCCAAGCCTCGCTCAGGAATAACTAACACTAGCGGACTAGTCAACCTCGTCTTCAGCTCTTGGAAAGCTGACTCATAGGAATCACTTCAAGCAAACACGACTCCCTTCCGCATCAGACGCATCATCGGTGCAGCAAGCCTAGAAAAGTCCTTCACGAACCGTCGTAAGAGCTTAAAATACATAAGAAGGGAGTCTACAC
Organism: Heliamphora exappendiculata; assembly: GCA_034768845.1. Lineage (NCBI taxonomy): Eukaryota > Viridiplantae > Streptophyta > Magnoliopsida > Ericales > Sarraceniaceae > Heliamphora > Heliamphora exappendiculata. Next base: position 25,073 of record JAOTRH010419132.1, read on the forward strand.
AAGAGTTAGGGTAGATAGATGTATTGACAGATGTATTGACATCCTAGATGAACTAGGATCTGTAAGAACATAAGCTCTGGCTGGCCCACTGCAGCCCTACACTAGCGACTGCCTGCCCGACTGCACTAAAGCTCCTCCCTCTACAAAATTGGACGTCTGAGCTCTAGGCTGTCAATACATCTGTCTACCCTGGCCTGATGGAATAGCTGGTGCGCTTGCTGTACTGCGCACACTCCCTCCTCTAGGGCAGTCCCTACAGATGTGCCAAGACTGTCCACACTCAAAACATATCACTGGCCCTCTCCCCTGAGCCTGTGACTGCGACTGTGCCTGAACAGGCGCTACACTCTGGCACTCTGCTACTTGATGTCCTAGCCGTTAACATCTATGAAAGAAAAGTGCTCTCTGGTCTGATCTTCCCATTGAAGCTACGGGTGGCATGGATGTAGAAGACTGTGGCGGATATGACCCCACCAGATGAGAACTCGGACCAGATGTCCGTCGACGCTTGTCTCTGGGTCCCTAGAATTGTGTACTTCCCCCATCTGACTGACCCCTGTTGTCCCTGTCTCTAGCGTCTCGTTCAGAGTGTCCTCCACTTACATAGCAGTCTCCACCAGCTCTGTAAACACTTGTATCCTGAATGCTTCCACCCTATCTCGGATAGCGGGCCTCAAACCCCTCTCGAACCATTTTGCACGGAACTCATCAGTAGGTACGATCTCCTGTGCAAACTTGGATAGGCTAGTAAACTCAGCCTCGTACTCAAGCACTGTCATCGTCCCCTGCGTCAGAGTTGCTAGGAAGTATTTCTCCAGAAATACCTTCGTGAATGCATCCCAGGTGCCTGCCACTGTGGTCTTGGTGAACTTCCACCACATGTGAGCACTCCCTCTTAGCTGGAAAGCAGCACATATAACCCTCAGATCATCTTCCTCAATCTGAAGCGAATCCAGAATCCTGGTAACCAGCTCTAGCCACTCAGTGGCAACCATGGGATTGGGATCTCCAGAAAAGGTAGGAGGGTCCAGACGGCGAAACTCACGCAACGCAACTGTCACCCTCGGCTTAGGTATAGTCTCTCTCCCCTACAGACCTCAGCTAGTTGTTAGATGGAGCCGACCATCTCACGCAATAGATCTTCCTCAGCAATAGGTCCTTGGGGTGCATTAGCATTCCCAACATCTGGGACTGGAACATCCCTTTGGCCAGAACCACGGCCACGGCCTTGACCTCGGCCGCGTCCTCCCCGCGTGGACATAACTCTATACGAAAGCAACATAGCAGGATAATAATCCACATAACATATTATTGCTAACGTAAAAGACAAATAAGCATGCTAACACATAGCCACGTAATATCATGTCATTACATCTCACATATTGAGGAGAATCAACAAGAAAGACTCGTAACTCTGAACAACCTACTCAGATTCCTTGCTAGAAATCACGTCCGTGAAACGCGTCTCTAACATAGCTCCCAAGTATGTCAATCCAAACGCCCGAAGGCAAGACAAATCAATCCCAAGGTCCAACCTCTCTACCCAAGTATACACAATCATCATGCTGAACAGGCAATCATGCTTATGTTAGGAAAATGCTGTAACACATGCAATCAAGCACACATACATCCTCACAAGGTGATGTACCCTCTTTTTCTTGACTCATAGGTATTCGAACCTAGAGCTCTGATACGAAGTTGTCACGCCCCAAACATCCGGGTCACACGAAAGCCCACCAAAACACCGATATAAGAAAATAGGTTTTCACAGTTGATAATAAAAATGTACAACATTTAGATAAAAGTTCTCACAGTTCAACTCTCATAAACTAAAAACATGCATTCTCATACATGAATAAATATGTCGCCTAAAGCCGTACAAAACCAACCTCAACAGGTGTCACATGTGTAAGTACATGTCTCAAAAAGGAAAAACTATAGCAAGTCTTCCATCGCCTCTGCAACTAGGTCAACTCATCATGCTCACCTGAAAAGGTTTTACAGTAAAATCCCACACCACGAGCCAAAGCCTAATAGAACATAGACAATAAAATTGTAACGCAGGCTATGCAATTATACACACACGGGCTCAACCACGGGAGCTAAAAGGTTTTCCTTCCAAAATCACAAGTTTTCTGTCGCACTATCACAAGTCTCAAAAAGGCTTTATCTCATAAAACCTCACATTTTTCATCCTTCAAACTATGCATATCATCCTAACAGATATCATGCTATAGTTAAAGGAAATCTATAAATAAAATAGTAAGCTCCACTTAAGCCACACAGCCGAGGAGGAAGATATAAATGTAGTCCTATGTACCGACTCTGCCACATCGATAAAGGTAACAACTATAGACTCTCGTCCATTACCCTCGACCCGTAGGTTTAGTAATGACAAGTTCTATACGGAGTTACAACAATAACGCCATTAACGAAGGCAACTGACTTTTTTTACAGGGTCACACCCGAGGGCACTAAGCACCCACACAACCACTTAGTTTACGGGACCACAACTCGAGGGCACTAAGCACCCATCCACCTCATTTACGGGGATTAACCCGAAGGCACGTAAGGACCTACTGTGCGCACGTTTTCGGACTTACACCAAGGAGCAATGGAAGCCTAACTCAACACACATTGTCACGGTACATCTATGGAGAACATTTAAAAACTCGCCGTAGCTCAACTACGAAAACCCAAAAAATGATTTATACAACACATGTATAAAAGAGATCCAATCCATCAAATGGAGATCTAAAACTATTTCCAACAAAATATTTATAAGGTGAGACTCAACTCCGGGGGTTAGCTCTAAACCTCCAAAATTATATTTTTCACTATTTTTACAAAACACCCCGTTTTCAAACCTTCTTTTGAAAACCATGGATACCACGTACCCGAAACATGCATATAATCGAGAAAAGGCAAAAAACTCCCACCTTTATCCAAAAACCACAGTTTAAAATACGTAAACAACATTTCATGCATTTCTACCTGGTGAAAGCAAGTATAACTGCATATAACACCCTTATACAGTAGTAGGATCTAGAATCCTACCTCGGAGAGTCAAGAACTCGACGTTTCAAAACTGAATGGCGTCAGAACGAGGATCCAATCGGATGTATGAAAAGCCCTCGGCCCCGGTAGCAAGGATCCATGAAAGAATCAACAATAAACCAAGCCTCGGGCCCTCAAAGCTAGAGAGAAGGAGGAGAAAAGGGGTTTCTTAGGTTTGAAGAAAGGTTTTGTATCAAAAAACCCGCCACTGGAGCTTTTATAGAAAATAAAAAACAACACTTTCCAGTCAACCGAACTCTAGATCTAGGGTTCAGTCGACCGAACTGGACCCTCCAGTCGACCAAACCCCATACCATAGGTGTACTAGAATTTACTGCTGTGTTTCAAGCCAAAAACCAACCCAACCCAACTAATCAAGTTCTGGGAAAGCACAAAACACCTTTACACATGCTTTTCTACAACTTTAAAGCATAAATCATGCATCGATGCCATCATATACTGGAATGAAAGCTTCACGTATATAAACTACTCAAAATTACAAGGTTCAGGGTCTCACACCAGTTGCGAGTTAAAGAGGAAGACATTCCAAAAAAGGCTTTTTGTACACATTATGGACATTTTGAATTTCTGGTTATGCCATTCGGGTTGACTAACGCACCGACAACGTTTATGGACCTTATGCACCGTATTTTTCACCCTTATCTTGACCAATTCGTGGTAGTATTCGTGGATGAAATTTTGATCTACTCACCATCAGAAGAAGAACACGAGGAGCATCTTCGAATCGCCCTACAGTTGTTACGAGAGCATTGATTATATGCTAAGTATGACAATGAATTTTGGTTGTCAAAAGTGAAATTTTTGGGGCATGTAGTTTCACGGGATGGAGTGGCAGTGGATTCATCTAAGATTAAGGCGGTGGTGGAGTGGAAAAGACCAAAAAGTGTGTTTGAGATTCGGAGCTTCTTGGGGTTGGCCGATTTTACCGTCGGTTTGTGAAAGATTTCTCTAAACATACAACACCTTTAACACGTCTCACACGAAAGGGAATCAAGTTCGCATGGAACAATAGTTGTGAACTCACCTTCTTGACATTGAAAACATTACTAACAAGTACACCCATTCTGACTATTCCGGAGAGAGGCCTCGATTATACCATTTATTACGATGCGTCACATGAGGGGTTGGGTTGTGTGTTGATGCAACTAGGCAAGGTGGTGGCCTATGGATCGAGACAATTGAAGGTTCATGACAAAAATTACCCTACGAACGATTTGGAGCTCGCAGCAGTGGTTTTTGCTCTTAAAACCTAGAGGCACTATCTATATGGGGAACACTTCAAAGTATTCTCGGATCATAAAAGGTTAAAGTATTTGTTTTCACAGAAATATTTGAATCTGCGTTAGAGAAGATGGATGGATTTCCTAGGAGACTATGATTTTGACCTCCAGTGTCACCAGGGCAAGGCGAACGTAGTAGCCGACGCCCTCAGCCGAAAGTCCTTGAGTACGTTAGCAAGGATAGCAGTTAGAGAGTGGAATATGATTGGAGAAATTGGAGAGTATTATCTTCGTTCAGGGAAGTTTGTTGGGTGTGTTGCTCTATTTACAGTGGTTTCTCAACCTACCCATGTTCATTATGTTATTGAGGCACAACAGTGGACGTTGAGAGTTTGATGTTTCGGCAACGAGTTTTGAATGGCAAAGATGCCAAGGAGTGGACTATCCACCCCGATCAAAGTCAGAGGTTTGCAGGAAGGAGCTTTGTGTAAAAAACACTTTAGGAAGACGTACTTCATGAGTTTCATCATTCACGATTGGCAGTACATCCAGGTAGCACAAAAATGTATCATGACATATTTAGGTAGTTTTGGTGGAAGGGTATGAAGAAAGATGTTGAGCTTTTTGTTTCGCGATGTCTCACTTGTCAACAAGTGAAAGCTGAGCACTAGAGACCAGTGGGTCAATTGCAACCGTTACCAGTGTCAGAATGGAAATGGAAAAATATTACCATGGATTTTTTTAGGGTCTTTCGAGATCGCCAAAGGGGCATGATGCCATATGGGTTGTGGTGGACAAATTGACTAAGTTGGTGCATTTCCTACCAATTCGCATGACGGATTCGGTTGATAACCTTAGTAACCTCTATATACGCGAGATTGTTAGACTTCACGGGGTATAAGTTTCTATCATTTTCGATCAAGATCCTCATTTCACGTCACGTTTTTAGCAGAGTTTGCAGTCGGCTTTGGGAATGAGCCTGCTTCTTAGTACCTCTTTCCATCCCCAGACGAACGGCCAGTCAAAACGTACTATTCAAATACTTAAAGATATGTTACGAGCATGTGTTTTAGATTTTCGTGGATCATGGGAGGACCATCTACCATTGGTTGAATTCGCTTACAACTATAGTTGCCAATCGAACATTAGGATGACTCCTTACGAGGCACTGTATGGTAGACCTAGTAGATCACCCGTGTGTTGGACCGATGTCGATGAGACAACCGTGATAGGGCCCGAGTTTGTGTATGAGACCACAGAAAAGATCATCGCGATTCGTAAACGTTTAATGACTGACCAAAACCGTCAGAAGAGCTACACAGATAAAAGAAGGAGACCATTAATGTTTGAGGTTAGAGACCACGTATTCTTGAAGGTTTTTCCACGAAAGGGCTTAATGAGATCTGGTAAGAGTGGGAAATTATCGTCGCGTTTTTTCAGCCCATTTAAAATTCTTGATAGAATTGGAGAGGTAGCCTACCGCTTAGCCTTGCCACCACAATTGGCCTCAATACACAACGTTTTTCCAATGTCTATGTTGCGTAAATATGAACCGGACCCATCCCATGTCTTGGATTGGACAGAGTTGAGAGTTGACGACAATGCTACCTATGAGGAAAGACCGGTGAGGATTCTTGACACCAAAGAACAAGTCTTGCGGGGAAGAACCATTCGGTATGTGAAGGGGTTGTGGTTGCATCATGGCATTAAGGAAGCTACTTGGTAACAAGAATCAGAAGTTTGAAGAAATTACCCCGAGTTGTTCAGTCCTTGATATATGCATGATTTCGAGGACGAAATCTCCTAAGTGGGGGAGATTGTAGTGACGTGGACCCTTTTTATTTTCAAATTTTAATGAAAGCATGTCTACTATGTTTAATGGATATATCTGGGAGTCTAAATCATTCATGAAAATTTATTTTTGAGCTTGTATGTGTTCATTTGTGATGGTTAAAGGTGGAATTTTGCAGAAAAATGTAGTTGGATGACATGTTGCACGTGTATGATTCAATTACAACCTTAGTAAGTGGGAATTGCATCTTTGGGTTGACCGCTCGAGTGGCGGCCTGACCACTTGAGCGGTGGGGGTTCGCTCGAGTGGACTGTCGCAGATCTATTTTTTTTTAAAAAGGCACGAGGAACCCTTTTTCTCCCGTTCTTATTATGTTCCTCTCTCTCTAGAGCAAAGATAGAAGTTAGGTTTTAGGATTGAGAGCTTGTGGAGGTTTGTTTGGCTTCTTTAAGTGAGTTTCTTTGCCTTCCCTCTCGGTGATTCAACCCTTGGTGGTCCAATCTTAGCTTTGGAGGTGTTTTCTCACCGCGCGGTTGGAGATCTTCATAGTTGGAGTTCGTGTGAAGCCTCTTCTTGTGGATCTAGCTGTTGGCCTATCAAGGCTTCAATAATCTATTTTGATGATAACAAACTTATATATCTAAATTGTGCAAATTGAGATTGATTTCAAGACATACATTATTAGCACAATTCAAGATACAAAGTGAAAGCCATGACGCTTAAGTTCAAATCAAGATCTTTGGAAGCAAGTTTTTGTGGAATCAAGACATTGAAGGATTGAAGAATGAAGAACAAGTTGTAATTCTTTTAGGATCCTTTTGTACATTTATTTTCTCTTGAAATTTTGCTTTGAAGCTCATAGGAATTCTAAAAAGTCATAAAATAATTTTTCTAAATCAAACAGTGATCAAAACCTTTTTGGAAACATTGAATTATGGTTTTTCACATGTCCAGTCGACTGAGATTCTATGGCCAGTCGACCGAACAGGCTACCAAAAATAGGTTTTCAGATTTGCATAAGTTCAGTCGACCGAACCTATAGGTTCAGTCGACCGAAGCTTGGTTCAATCGACCGAATAAGTCTCTTCAGTCAATCGAACAGGTTTAAATTTTAAAAAATTCTGAAAATGGCTAGTTTGAGATTTCTATATTGAGCCCAACGGCTAGTCAGAAATTGGAGCCTATAAGTAGAGGGTTTGAGCCATTGTTTTTCTCACTCAATTCCTCTCATTCATTCTCTTACATACTACTCTTTAGCACTTCAATTCTATAGCTTTTTCATACATACTTTTGAGAGAAATTTCATATCTAGATTCTCATTGAGCTTCATTGTTTCATTTCTTGAGAAGTGAGTTAGAGTTTCATTGTTGTATTTGCTCATTTAAGGAACATTCTTTGTACACCCTTATCATTCTTGCTTCATACTTATGATTGAGAAAGGTGATTCTCAAAAAGAGGCTAATCCGCCTACAAAAATTGTGTCAACTTGAGAAGGGTACATTCTCAAGTAGAGGCTGCTCCACCTAGACTATGGAGATAGGCTCCTCCGCCTATTGAAGGAGAGAATGTGAAATCCTCATAGCTGTTGGCTTGAGGCAAGGACGTAGACCGTTGCGCCGAACCTTATAAAAATTGTGGTGTTACTTTCTTCTTGCTTATTATCTTGTTGTTTCTTGTTACATTACACACACACACACACTTTTGTACTTGATTACTTATTCTTTATTTGTTCTCGTATTTGCTTTAACTAACAGAAGTTTTTAAAAGCTAGAAGTTGTAAACTTAACCTATCTTACAAAAAAAGATTTTTGTGTATTCAAATATTTGATTTACAAGAACTATATTGAATCAAGTAATCAACAAGTTTTAGATTATCTTTATACTCACATTTTGATTCAAAAGAGTTTTGTTCATTTGTGCTTTAATCTTCTCTAATATAAATATTAGTTGTACACTTTAAATAATAGGAAGATATATTTGAAATTTTTTTTTTGCAAGATTTAAGTTGTTAAAAAGAAGTTCAAGTATTAGCATCCTTAGTTGTGCTTAAATCCTTTTTCATTTAAAACATACTTGAAGTGAACCTACACTTATACTTTATTTTGTTGAAATAAGAAAAGTGTTGTAATTAATTAACAAAAGGTGAACAAAAGTATACATCCTTCATATCTTAAAACTAAAAAGGTTTTAAGTTCACTTAGAAAGAAATATTGTTATATTCTTGTATCTTAATCTTGAAGTGACATTTAAAAATATTGAAGCTATACTCTAATTTGTTATAGTGTTGTATTTGTTTAAACAAGGAATTTAATTTTTGGTCACACTTATTCTCAAACATTTCAACACAAGGTCTTGGTTATAAGTTTAAAATAAATTTGCTTGTGAATTAGATAAGTGATATTTTAAAGGTCATACACTTGTATTCAATTGTTTTATTTAAGAATTTTTTTAATACCCAATTCACCCCCTTCTTGGGATTACACACATAATATCAATTGGTATCAGAGCCTAACACATTATTCTTAACAAGTTTTTGTGTAAAAGATCAAATGGCAGGTATTGGTGTATCCCCTTTTGGAGAAGGTCAGTCTTCCGCACGACCTTCAATCTGTAGTGGTGTAAACTACACCTTTTGGAAGCAAAGAATGAGAATATTCATTCAAACTATAGATTGGAGAGCATGGAGGGTAATTGTGCAAGGTAGCTTCGTTCCCACTAAAACTGTAGAAGGTAAAGAGGTTCCCAAATTAGAAGAAGAAATGAATGAAAATGACATGAAACAATTGCAAATAAATTCTAGTGCTATGAATGCATTGTATTGTGCCTTAGATGCTAATGAATATAATAGAATAATGACATGTAAAAGTGCAAAAAAAATATGGAAAAAATTAGAAATCACTTATGAAGGCACACAAGATGTTAAAGACTCTAGGATAGATAGATTAATTAATGAATATGATGGTTTTGAGATGCATGAAGATGAAACAATTTCTAGCATGTACACTCGTTTTACTCATATTATTAATTCACTTAATGCACTTGGAAAAACTTACCAGTCTCATGAGTTGTTAAGAAAAGTACTCAAAGTCTTGCCACCTATTTAGAAAGCTAAGGCCACAGCCATCTCCGAGGCAAGGAATCTAAGGGTCATGACTTTAGATGAACTTATTGGCTCACTGTTGACCTACGAGTTCAAGATAAATGAAAGAGTCAATGAGCAAAACAAGTCCAAAAAATTCATCGCCCTCAAAACCTCAGAAGAAAGCTCCAGTGATGAAGACGAGAATATCAATGATGATGACATGACTCTCATCACAAGGAGATTCGGGAAGTTCCTCAAAAGAGACAAAAAATTCTCAAGGAGATTTCGAGGTACGAAATTTGA
>JAOTRH010419242.1:0-34546 GCA_034768845.1 Heliamphora exappendiculata
AAATTTGAGATAAATTTTAAGAAAATCCTAAATTTTTTTAAAAAACCTTTTAAAAAATTAAAAAAAATAGAGAATCTCAGAAATTTTGCAAAAAATGCTAGAAAATCTCAGAGATTTTAGGAAGTTTTTATTTATATTTATATATATATTTTTTTTATTTTTTTATCTTATTTTTTTTATTATTTTTGTTATAATTGGGGAAAATTTTTAAAAATTCTTAGAAAATTAATCCTAAAAGATTAGGGTAAAAGGGGAAAAAATGTCCATTTTTTTAAAAAATTTTTAATTATTTTTTTAACACAAAAAGATTGAGATTTGCCTGGTACATCAGGGCTTAGGGTTCCTAGTTTTCTAGGGTTTGAGAGAATCGAATGGTCGTCACTTACACACGATCCTCGGGTTAGGTAACGAACCGAAGGGTCGTCACTTACATATGAACCTAGGGTTAGAAAGGTTTGCCTGGCGCACTAGGGCTTAGGATGCCTAGTTCTCTAGGGCTTGAGAGAACCGAAGGGTCGTCACTTACACACGAGCCTAAGGTTTTGATTTTAGATATTTCTATGCGCTTGTGTTCACTCGGTCTGTTCTTTTCATATCGTTTATTTGTCCTTTCTTCACAGGCTGGTCACTACGTCCGAGGCTTCGGGGGTTCAGCCTCTGGGGAGGTGTTGGAGTGGTATGATGCCCTCCTTGCTCTCAGCCGCGCTTATATTGATGCCTTTGGTTTCGCTCGTTTCGTATCTCTGTTGGGTAGGATGAGCAACAACCGGATATGGCTGACAGCCCTGGCCGAGCGGTGGTGGGATATCACAAACACTTCCCATTTCACTACCTTTGAGGCTACTCTGACACCTCTGGACTTTGCGCTTATTATCGGCATCCGAGTTGGAGGAGCCCCCATCCCGTTTGATCCGTCTATATCTCAGTCGACCGATGCACTGCCGTACTTCTTTGGGGCTGTCCCCGCGCAGATGGACCAGGATCGAGTTAGATACACTTGGTTCTTTGACAACTTCCGACACTTCCAGTGCACCGAGCCTTGCCACTACGAGTGGGTCACCCGAGGTTTTCTTATGTATATGTTTGATACCTCATTGATTTCGAACAAGGAGAATATCGTCCATTTGCATTACTTGGGCGGTCTGGCTCGTCTTGACTGGGTCGCATCGTACGATTGGGGAGGTGATGATCTGGCTACTCTCTATAGTTTCATGCGAACTTTGACCCAGTTTTCCCAAGAGATCAGTATTAGGGGATACTGGAGGGTCTGGGAGGTATGTTTTAGTTTCTGTAGTTCTCCATTTATTTTTGTTATCTGTTATTCCTGCTTGCTGACATCTTCTTCTTTGCAGTTATGGACCTACGAGTTTCTTAGGTTTCATGTCCCGGCGAACTCTGCAGCAGACCCTTTGGTCATTCCCCAAGCAGCCCGGTGGTCCCGAGGGCTGAAGGGGAAGAAAGCAGGAGGGAAGGACCTTGACCAATTCTGGGTATCTTTGGATCGGATGACCCCTGACCAGGTATCTTTATTTACTGTTCAATACACTGCTTTCTGCTTACTGCGCTGTTCACTGTACTGCACCGCACTGTTCACTGCACACTGTTCATCATACTGTATGTTTTACCGTTCTTTGCATTGTTCTGTACTTTGCAGGTCCACTGGGATGTCTGGAGGGGGTAGAGGATCGGGCCGGTGCGGATCTGATGCGCAGCCGCGACACCGCTGCGAGGCGTATCCTGCTGGAGGACCCATTTGGGCGGGAGTACTATCTGGGAGAGCGAGTGGTTCGCCAGTCGCTTGGCCTGGATGACTTCTGGATCCTAGTGGTTCCTCCGGCTTGTATGCGCCGGACTGAGGATCTGGGTCCTGTGGACCTGCTGTTGGAGATAGTGGGGACCCCAGCTATGGAGCTGCTCGTAGCGGAGGGAGATTACACATCCTGGGCCCGGGCTCATCTGATGGGACCACTAGGACCCAGCACGGTTGCCCTAGGAGGCAGGAGACGAGGACAGGCACCAGAGGCTACTGGTATTGGTGCTGCTGGTGCCGCTGCTGGAGCTGCCGATGCTGGTCCTGCTGCTGCTGATGCTGGTCCGGCTGGTGGAGCTAGGGTTGGGAGTGTCTCTAGACCGTATCTTCCTTTGTAGACGGGTATGCTTTCGACATTCCTATCCCGGTTCCTCTAGCCCTGGAGTTTCAGCCAGAGCACACCCAGGTTTAACTTTTTGCTTACTATTTCTTTTTCATCCTTCTTTATTCGTAGACTGCTTAGTTCTATTTTATTTTTCAACAGACGGATCAGGCTTGGCTGGATCGTCTCATGCTGGTGATGAGCGGCCTGCGGACCCTTGTTCGCCAGCAGGATGCTGCTCTGCGTGCAGCTGGGGTTCCTTTTGTTCCTCGGTCGGTGAGTGTTTTTCTTTTTGATTTTTTGACTTTTTTATACTGTTCTCTTACTATTTGTCTCTTTCGACATCCACCTGTAGTTGTTACTGTTCCACCCCTGCTCCTGCTCCTGCCCCAGTTCCAACCCTTGCTCAAGGCCGTGGATCTCGTGCTGCTTCTCCTAGAGCTCGCTCTAGAGGATCTGTCTCATCTTCCAGGAGCCGCTCTAGAGCCATATCTTCTTATTTTAGTGGTGATGATGGCGATGATGACATCGAGCGGCTCTTTGAGGATGTCAGCTCGGATGAGGCTGGTCCTTCCTCGCGCCGGGTCCGCCCGAGACATGTTTGAGAGAGAAAGAGAGAGAGCTCCCCCCAGTCTTTATATTTACTTTTTATGGGCCTATGTGCCCCAGTCTGATACATTTTCATACATTTGATCCATAGGCCTGCGTGCCTCAATTTTGTTGGTTGTTGGGCTTGGGTGCCCCAGTTTACATTCTGATACACTATACTGCATTTTTTGGCCTTTGTGCCATTTTATTATCTGCTTATCCATCTGCTGCATGATACTCTCTTATTTACTGCTCAAACTACTTTGGATGCATAGTTTAGATGTCACAACTCACACAGACTGCAAACTCATACTCGCCATGTTTAAACATGGCGGTTGCCACTTTTCAAAACGTTTACATGGCGGTCGCCCTCTTAAGCATAGCGGTCGCCTGGTCAAAGGGCTGATGTCATTGTACTATGCTTTTTGGAGTTGGCGGCCGCCACTTTGAGGGTGCCTTTTGCCAAAATTCTTATTTTTTGCCCTTCCTAGCCTTATAAATACAGTCCTGTATGCCCTATGTACTGTTACTCTGACTCAGATGGCTTCTTCTCTTCTTCTATGGATTGAAGCATTTTTCCACACTGAATGTTAGAACTTCTTCCCATTTGGCTTGAATGCCTTTTCTCACTGAGTGCCGTGAAGATTAACAGACCTTTACTGATGGCTGCTGCACAACTGTTGGATCCACAGTCCCATGTCTTTCGATTTGGTCTTGAAGAACTCTACCCCACTATAGAGGAATTTGCTGCCATGTTGGACCTGTCTCCGTGGAATTCCATTATTGTCCCCACTCTCTTTTTCTCCGCTCGGCAGCAGGTGATGCAACTCTTCGGTCTGTCTAAGATGGAGGCTTCTCGTCTGACATCGAGTGACTGTCTTGACATTCCATGGCTTATTAAGAGGTTTCATTCTACTGGTGACCTCAACGATCTAAACTTTCAGATGCAGCGCCGTTATGCACTTTGCTTTTTCCTCATGGCCTAGTATCTACTTGTCCCTTCTGATGGGCGGGTTAGTTGTGCCCTAGTTGACATTGTTGGCCAAATGTGGATGGGGAGAGACTTCGTGCCCCTGGTTTTGGCTGAGACACTGATGGGTTTGGGCGTTGTTCGTCATGGCAAAATCACCACCTTTGCTAGCAGCCATTTACTTCTCCAAGTGATCTTAGCATCTTTCTTTGTATCAAGTTCTCTGTTATACTACAAAAGCCTTTCTTTTACTGTTCTAACTCTTGCTACAGATCTGGATGATGGAGAAGGTGAATCTTATTCAGAAGCCTCCCACTGATAGGCACAATGCTGCTGCTTTCCTTTTCCACCCGCGTTATCAGATATGTGACACCGAGGCATCTTAGCGACTGTATCTTTCTACTTTGACTGGCCCAGACATTACCTAGTAGTTTTCTTGGTGGCAGATTCCTATCATGACTTTGACTACTATGGATCACCCTGGCGATCTGCTGATTGGTCTGCATCAGACTACTTTCTTCTACCTTCACAGGATCATGCGGCAGTTCGGGCGAAGTCATGTCATATTTCCCAGTATTCGAGGCCATTTATTTTCTTCTGCATTGCGGGCTCCTTTTCTAGCACAGTATCAGGATGTCTGGCCATCTCGCTCATTGATGGAGATGCACGAGTTGCAGTGTCCTGATATTTCTACTGAATATAAGACATGGTTGACACAAATAGGGAGAAGAAAGACAGAGAAGAGGGGAAACAAGCGGCGAAGAGGAGGAGGATTTGAGAACCTCTGCTTTGTTTTGAAAAATTTCACAGCTTTCTTTTTTTATTTGTTGAGTTTGGGACTTGCGTGCCCTCCCTTTATTAAGAACTTTGTAGTCTTGCTTAAAGTAATGAAAAACTCTCACTTCACGTTTAAGATGGTTCAAATTGATTCAAAATTTTAATGACTTTATTATTAGAATTTAAAAAGTTTTGTATTAGTCTTATTCAAATTTAAAGATGGCTAAAAACGAAGAATGTGGCCGGACTTCTTGAAAGAAGCTGCCTACGTATCCCAAAAGGTGGAATCAGGCCTTAACGTAGTTCGGACCCGATTTTTGCTCGGGTGTTGACGCTCTCCTTTTGTAATGCTATAAGAAGGACTCCTATTCTATTGCCATATTGATTGGACGCGCCATCAAAATATAGAGTCCTTTTTCATCCCTAACTTTCATTAGCTGTTCATCAGAAAACTGGAATTCTGTGTCTTTGCCTCTTTCAATTGGTTGGTCTGCTAGAAATTCTTCCACTGCTTTGTCTTTGACTGACTTTCGGGTGACGTATTGAAGATCAAACTCAGATAATAGCAGCAACCATCGAGCCAACCTACCTGTTAGTGCCGGCTTTTCGAATAGATACTTCAACGGGTCCATCCGAGAGATGACGTTCACCGTGAAAGACAACATGTAGTGCCTCAGTTTTTGGGATGCCCAAACCAGAGCCCAACATGTCTTCTCCAACAGCGTGTACCGTATTTCTGATCTGGTCATCTTTTTGCTTAGGTAGTAGATAGCCTTTTCGATTCCAGTCTCTCCTTCCTGTGCTAGCATACATCCCATAGCTAAATTAGTTACTGACAAGTAAAGGATTAGTGGCTTAACAGGTTCGGGAGGAGCTAAAACATGTGAATTTTGTAGGTACTGCCGTACGGCGTCAAATGCATCTTGGCATTTCTGATCCCACTCAAACTCGACTCCCTTCTTCAGCAGGCGGAAGAGCAGCTCACAGGTAGTTGTCAGCTTTGCGATAAATCGACTGGTAAACTGTATCTTACCCAGAAAACCTCTGACTTCTCGCTCGGTCATCGGAGGAGGCATTTCCAAAATTGGTTTAATCTTTGGGGGGTCAACTTCGATGCCCCGTTGAGTGATCATAAATCCAATAATCTTTTTGGCAATAACTCCGAAGGCACATTTCTGTGGGTTGAGCCGCATCTTGTACTTTTGGATCATTTCAAAGAATTTTTGCAAAGTTATGACGTGGCCTTCCCGATCCTTGGATTTGACTATTATATCATCCACGAATACTTTGACCTTCTTACGTATCATGTCATTCTACAAGGTAGTGGCAGCCCTTTGATAGGTTTTTCCGGTATTTTTTAAGCCAAACGGCATTACACGATAATAATAGGTGCCCCAAGGTGTGGTGAATGTAGTCTTTTCTCTGTCTGCAGGATCCATCAGAATCTGGTTTTATCTTGAGAAGCCATCCATGAATGACAACAAGGCGTGCCCCGCTGTACTATCTACCAAGACGTCGATGTGCGGCATCGAAAATTTGTCTTTTGGGCTAGCCTTGTTGAGGTCCCAAAAATTCACGCAGACTCGGATACGACCATCTTTCTTTAACACCGGTACGATGTTGGCTACCCATTTTGGATACTCAGTTACCATCAGAAATCCAGCGTTGATATGTTTGGCAATTTCTTCTTCGATCTTCAGACCCCATTCTGGCTGGATCCGTTTTAATTTTTGTTTGATCGGTTAAGTATCAGGGTATAGGGGGATGTGGTGTTGAACAACATCAGGATCAATTCTAGACATATCTTCGTAAGACCATGCAAACAGATCTTTGAATTCTTTTAATAAAATTATTAATTGTTCTTGTTGAACTAAAGATAAAGAAGAGCCAATTTGAACATTTTGCGAGTCATTTTTATTATCAAAATTTATTGACAAAGTTTCTTCAATTATTGCTTGGGCACGCATTTCTTCTTCTCTTTTTATTAAAAATTTTATTTTTTCGAGAATGTCCCCGTCGAATTCAAATTCGTCAAAAAACGTATTAAATAAATTAAACAAAGCAGAGTAACCAGAAACTTTGTTCAATTCATTAAAAACAGTGGGAATTACAAACTCGATGGTAAAACTAGGAAGAAAAGCACCAACAGACGTGCCCCTCAATTACAGACTCCAACTCAAACTTGGACTCAGGATAGAAGACCTACACATCAGAAGACTCGATGGACCAATTCTTTACTTCCTTTGTGGCCGCGTCGACATTGAGCTTGGTGCAATCTGTCGGTATGCTAATGCCCATCATGAAATAGTCTAATTCAGTTATACGTAGTTGAGTCATCTTCTTGTTGAACAGCATTCCCAGGTCGGTACCGTCGAGTCTGTCAGCCCAATCTTCTTTCTGAACCTCCTTTTCTTTCTTCTCTCATTCCACTGTTTCTTCCTCCTCTGTGTTAGACAACTGGTGGATGAAAAAGATCTCCATCTCAGGTAGCTTTTGATTGATTTCTTCATCAATCCACGGTTCTGGAAAGCCACAATACGGAAATCCTCCCCTTTTTTGACAAAGTATCCATTGAGTTTCCCAGAATAGTTGGCATTTCGTCCCCTTCTGGGCCCTTCCATATCTTCTTTCATTGGTCTATACCTAAGACCAAAATGGTGTGAAGTGGGCACTACCTGAATGGGTTCCGGGATTCCCTGATGCTTGCGACCTAATCCCATGCCGGGGAAGAAGGACATTTTCCTCATCATCGTTAAAGCTCGTGAGTTGACATACTTTTCTTCTTCATTCATTAATGTCTAAACAGCTTGTGCTTCGTCGAACTAAAAATCACTAAGCAACACATCATCTTCACTATGTTGAACTTCTAGCAGAGTTGTGCCCTCTTCTCCTTTCGGAAGGTGAATACTGTCCTCTCCATGAGTGGTCAAAACTGCTCTATTCTTTATTAATTTCAATTTTTGGTGAAGGGTAGATGGTACTGCTTGGACATTTGGGTCATGCAGCCACGGCCTGCCCAGCAGCAGATTGAAGGAGGCCGACACATCTAGTATGTGAAACTCAACTGACGTCTCCAGTGGTCCCACTGAAATGGCAAACGACACCAGTCCTAGTACATCGCTTCTTGTGTTATCATAGGCTCTCACCCCTTGATTGCAGGGAGTGAACTGGTCCGGCGTCATCCCAAAGCAGACAGCCGTTCTCAATGCGCAAACGTTCAAGGCGGACCCATTATCAATGAGGGTCACCGGAATCCATTTTTCTAGGCACTTGATGGTGATATGAAGCGGCTTGTTGTGACTTTTTCCTTCAGCGGGCAAATCCTTATCTGCAAAGGAAATGACTTTCAGTTCGGTGGTTGGTAGAATAAGTCCAATAAGTTGCTCGAGGGTCGCATCTATTGGGACACTAGCCTTGTTCAATACCTTCAAAATAGCTTGTCTATGCTTATGCGATGCCATCAACAAGCCCCAGATACTAATGTTGGCCCGCGTCTTTTTCAGCTGTCTTAGTACAGTGTCATTCTCCTCCTCTTGCTCGGTCTCTTTTCTTTTTCCACTTGGCTATCCTCTCTCTAACTGAGCCGGCTTAAAGTGCCGTCCACTTCTGGTTAGGTGCTCCACGTCGTCTTTGGGGTCCCATAACCCCGGCGTCACACTATCGATTTGTCTTACTTTGTTTACGTGCAGAGGGCCTTAGAATGCCCACAAATCACTTAGGTTACTAACGGCTGCCATTTTTCTTATTTTCTTGTCATCTTCGATAGCCCATGTATTGTCAACCTCCTCCTAGATGTCCTCTTCGATAAAGTTCACCTGCTGCTCCTGAGCAGCCCAAAAATTAGTTCATTCGGTCCCATCTGATTTCAAAGAATCCTGACCATCCAGTAGGACCGCATTTCATCGACGTATACTTTCTCCTCAAAAAGTTGAGAAATGGTGATTCCATCGAGTACATAGCCAAACCCATAAGGCCGAGTTAGATAATCCAATGGCCAATCGTCTACCTCATTGCGCTCCTCTTCTTGTTAGTAGATTTGGATCATCGGTCAATACCATTCCCATGCATTATCATTTCATTCTTCCATTCTGTCTCGACTACCTCTAATTATCATGAACGAGCATGCTGTCTGATCATCAGCTATTGAAACATGAGGGTGTGGTAGGTGTGCTGAACAGATGTGTTGATTTGGGTCCTCCGATCTTCCCAAAGATATGTAATTTACCCTAGCCTGCCGAGCATGGTTTGGTAGTGGATTTGTCATGACATTCAGTTTTGGGGTGACTGATGGAGGAGGGATCACTTTGTTGTTAATGAGATTCTAGATCTCATGTCGGAGCCTCATGCATTTATCAGTTAAATGCCCGTGACCCTAATGGAAGGCACAATATTGAGACGCATTGTATCTTGGCAGCAGGGGATTAGGTACAGGTATGGGGTCTAATGGCTTGATGGGCCCCTTTTCGGTGAGTCGATTCTGGGTGGTGGAAAAAGAAACGTTGAGGGGAGTAAACACCCTCCTTGGCCTCTGTTACTGTTGGCTGTTATCTGATTGTTGCGCATTATTGGACTGCGGGGCGGAAGGGGATGGGTTCAACAGGTTTACCTCGTGTGAGCGGGACACGAGGTTGGTGGTAGCGGGTTGGTTCTGGTTATTTATGGGGAAAGTCCTTCTGGGCTTCTGGCTTGGCTCGGTCTTTTCATTGTCCCCAGACTGGATTGCATATTCTATCTGAACCCCAGCATCAAACAGCTTCTCAAATGTAGAGAGTGGCTGCGTGATCAAATAACGCTTCAACGGGGACTGCAGGTTCTTTACCACTATCCTTACATATTCTTTCTCAGAGGGCCAATTTGTCATCTTGGCAGTCTTGCCCCTCCACCGGGTCAGAAAATCAACAAAAGACTCGGTTCTACTGTCGAGTCGTTTCGAGCTCTCGAGTAGTGATGTCCAGCTGGACGTTGTAGCGGTACTAACTAATGAAGGCGGTGGCTATGTCCTCCCATGTTCTTATTTTGGCCACTTCCAGAGAAAGAAACCATCTTTGCACAGTCCCAAAAAGCGACCGATGGAACAATTGGGCCTTAAGCTGATCATCGATCCCCATGGGGGAGAGGGTGCCAACATACATTCTCAGGTGGAAACGGGGATCCCTAGTGCTGTAAAACTTTTTCATTTTTAGCATTTTGAGCTTCTTGGGCAGTTTTGCATCTGGGAATATGCACAAATCACCTATATCCAGAATATATTCTTCTATTCTTTTAGCTTTTCTCATCACCTTTTCCATCTGATCAATCTTTTTCGCTAGTGCGAATTTATTAGACTGAGCGAGATTTTCATCTTCTACCACAATCGGGCGAGGAACCCGAGGTGGCATAGCAACTTGCGGTATCTCTGGTCCCTGGTTTTCATCCCAAAAGTTTTTGCTATTTTCGTTCGTGTTGTCTGGCTGCCCATTCACACCGAGCATACGGGCCTGAATTGCTTGTATCTGTGCCTGACATTGAGTTTGAGCTTAGGTATACTGCTCCACAGCCCGCTATATCTCGGTAATAGCCCTCATCAGGGCTGTCAGACTAACTTCGTTCTCTGCCATGTATGTTAATTTGGAAACTCTACAAAGTCTGCCTGATTCTGATCTTACCCAAACTCATGTCGACTGTACTTTTTTCGGATCAATGGTAACCCATAGAAAAACCTGAATTGTACAAGAAGAATAATCGATCTCAGCCATTTTTTGAAAGAATTCAGACAACAGACAGCAAATATCCCAGATACCTAAAATAGCTGAAACTGAAATAATGCCCATATCGGGCTCATACCACCAGCATAACATCTGAACATCTAAAAACCCAGGATGAGAACCAAAGGGGATTGATCAACCAAGTTTTAGAGGAAAGGTTTTATCTAAGCGGATGGCGTTCCGAAAAAAAGACTATTCTAACCGTCAAGAGACTGATTCAACCTATGAGAAAAACCGGCAGCGTAACGGTAGAAAAACAAAACTTTTCTCACATAGGCCGAAAGAAAGGGGTTTGAAGAAAGCAAGCCTAGACTAAAAATGGGACATAGAATTAGCAACCTGAGAAGAACCCGAAAGGGGGAGAAATAATCTTAAAGGCCCAAAACAAAACACAGGCATAACCCAGGGAAAAAGCCTAATACATCAACATGGAAGAACTGACAATCCGAGAAGAACCCAGAGAAGAGAGAGACTATCCTAGAGGTGTTAAAATGAAACACAGGCATGACCCTGGTAAGAAAACTATGGCGTGAGAAACTAATCAGGGTGAAGGACGAATCCGGGTAAGGACCTGAAGGAAAAAAACTAATCTATTCAAATGATAACAGTAAATTCTTGCCGAACCCAGGGAAAGAACTAGTCTAATCCGAACAAACAATCCTAATAATATATAGTCAAAACATTCAATAAAGAAAAATACATAATCCTATTAGGGTTAGCAGCACCTAATTGGAGGGTTCTAATTTCACTATATGCAAAAGGCCAATTTTGATCAATTGAACAGGGTACCTTCTGAATAGAGTCGGGTATATACCTCCCATACCTGGAGTGGTGCAGGACACGGTCAAACAGTACGCCCAAACTCTTTTACTATACCTATGATAGCGTACAGTCAGCAAGGGTTGCCCGTCTTCCCAACAATCTCCGAAACGAATGAACATTCAGAGCATTGGGTCGACTAGGTAGGCAGTTGAAGAACAATGCATATGCATGCAAAAATACAAATGAGAAAATTTATTCAAAACTAATGATGTTTTCAAGCCTAGCCCTCTTATTTAATTTTGAAAATCAGCCCCTAGCAGAGTCGCTAGAAAATACTGTGGCGTTGGGATTAAAGGGTCGAAAATAAGAGAATTCGAAAGATATTTTAGAAAATATTTTAACATCTTGAAAATTTAATTTTAAAAATCACATTTTTATTAAAAATAGAGTCGCCACTTAATTTTTGAGAAAAACTAAGAAAAATAAAAATAGCTATTGATTTTGAAAACGTTAACCAGAGAAAGAGAGTTCGGGGGCCAACGTACGAATCAAAAAGGTATTAGGCACCCCATTCGCCCAACCGTAAGGATAGTCTTTACTAATCATCGTTGATTTTTTAATAGAATTTCTCAAATGCATGCACATAAAGAAAATGGAAATAAAGAAAAAATATCCAAAATCAAATATGGAGAATACATAAGATATATACTTAGCACTCAAAAATAAATAAGTGTCAAAATAAAATTTCTAAATCCCATGGCATGTAATTTCTATCTAAAAAATACATAGAACATACCCACATTCAATATTTACAAAAATAAACTAAATTAGCATGGTTCAAATAAAAGAATAAAAATAGACTAAATATGCTAAAATTACCTAAACATGATTTGCTACAAAATAAGCTAAACTACTTTAAACATGCATTTAAAGAAAATAATCAAAATATGCATAATAAAAAATAAGCCAAATTGACATTAAAGACAAAAATTAAATGTAAAAAGAAGTATAAAAATTTTATACTAAAGAAAAATCTACTATCAAAGAAAATGAAATGAGAATTTTATAACAAAGAAAATTTCGAGAATTTAAATAAAAATAAAGAAAAAATTTATAGAGAAAAATATGAAAATGGTAGAAAACATTATTAAACTATTGAAAGAGAAAAAAACTTAATTACTTACATTTTACATTTTCTTTAAAAGAGATAGAAGAAAATAAAAAGAAAATAAAATAAAGAAAAGAGAATTACATTTAAAAAACGAAAAGAAAATTAACCTAAAGGACTTCTTATGATTTTTAAATTTAATGAAATAAAAGAAATGGAAATATAGAATAAGTGGTAAAAGAGAAATTATACTAATATTGAGAGAAAAGAAAAAAAAATGCTAACAAAAAGAAAAGAAAAGACATGTTAGCATTAAAGATTAACTAATATAAAAGGAAAAAGAGATACTAAATAAAATATTTATAAGGAAGTAAAGAAAATAAAATACTAGAAAAAAGAACTATATTAATATGAAAAATGAAAATTATAATAGAGATACTAAGCTAAAACAAAATGGAGCATTAAATTAATATTTATAGGAAAAGAAAAGAAAATGAAATAGAATGCTAGGACATTAAATTAGCATAAAAGAAAAGAAAAAGGGGCAGAAATAAAATTCTAGATTTAAATAGGTATAATATCGACGATTATAACCATTTTAATGTAAGTGCTTTAAATTACAACAATATCGACATTATTTTGTTGTATCGTTTAATTATATTAGCACTAATTTGGTACATATATTAAAGAAAACGACAATGTGCTTAGTGTGAATGTGTTAATTAAGCAGCAGATTAAAGGATTAAACTAAATAAAAACAATTAAATAATGACAAGATTAACTGTGTGAACAAGAAGGAGTACTTGAACTGAAATTAAATATAACTTGATCACCCCAAAAGAGAGAGAATAGGGTTAGAAGGACCGGAGATCCAAACAAGGTACCTAAATTGTGGAATCCTCAAGTCGAGAATGTGCTCCAATGGGCCAATCCTCGAGTGGTGATCCAAGCAAGACTTCAATGTCCGTCGGAGGTTCGGCAGGGTTTCGACGTTGGGGCTCGGGATCGCTCGGTATATCAGTAGAGTCTCTCTCACTCAAAATTCGTACTGAAAACGTATGGTGGGGCACGGTATTTATAGAATTCTTCAACCAATGAGATGTTGCCATGTTTTGGGACACGTCAGGCCATTTGGAGTTAGCGGTCGCCATGATGCAAGTTAGCAGTCGCCATGTTATTAAATGGTTCCACAAAGTTCTATGGCGATCGCCATAATAGAAGTTGGCGGTCGCCATGATGAATGGTGGTTGTCGGCACTTTTGGTTAGGGTTTCTACAAAGTTCTATGGCGGGCACCATAATGAGAGTTGGCGGTCGCCTTACTTGGGCAGTAAGTTTCGATGGTTCGTCAAAATTTCATTGACTTGAAGGTTATGGGGTCAAATACGGAGCTTGGATCACTTTTTGAGGATCGTATGGAGGCACTAATCCACCTATTTTCATTATCAGATTCACCTAAGATTAGGCTGGGTCAAATTGAGTGTCTACACCATGAAGCCCCCTCTTCAATCTCTGTATCCTACGGCTATGTTCCCACGGCCAATGATGACGGTGGTTAAGACAATGCGCGTAGGATGTGTGAATGGGAAACTAATTTAGATCATGTGTATAAGGGTAAGATCATCAATGTATGAATTAGATTTGTAATAGCCCAAGTGAATCGCTGAACTTGTAACTTGAATAAAAGCCTCCCAACGTAATCTAAAAGTTTAAGCTCAAGTTATTAATAGTAATTTTCTGGTTTCATTATACACCAGACATATTTTTCATCTCCCAACGATATAAGATGGGGTATTATAATATCCTCCACTTAAATACGTGATGTCCTTGTCACGTGGCCCAGTTTCTTTCCCTGGCTAGGATGTGGATAACAGCTCATTGGTGAACACAAAGAAGCTCATTAGCGTGCACAAAATATACAATTTCAGGGCCTCTACCCCTCTCTAGAGCCTCTACTCATCTATCTACACCACCACAGAGTTCGATATGGGAATTATGGTTGATTTTGATACGATTTGTAACGACCCAAGTAGACCACTGACTCAATAACTTGAATAAAGAGCCAAATAATGCGGTCCCAAACCTTAAGTCCAATTTATTAGTAGTAACTCACTTGTTTCATTATATACTAGACGTATTTTTCATCTTCTACCAACGTGGGATGAGATATCACAATATCTCATTCTTAATAAGCTACGCCCTCGTTGTGTGGCCTAAGTTTTCTCCCAGGCTGGAATATAGATAACAGCCCATTAGCAAGCACAGCGTGACCCATTAGTGTGCACAAGATATATTTTAGCTTGGGACCTCTACGTCTCTCTGAAGCCTCTACTCTTCTATTCACACTGCCACGGAGCTCTATAGGGAACTAGAGTTGGTTCTGATTCCATTTGTAATGGCTCAAGTGGACCGCTCACCCAATAACTTGAATAAGAGCCTAACAACGCGACCAAAAAACTTGAGCTCCAGTTATTAATAGTAACCCACAAGTTTTTTTATATACCAGACTTGATTTTTATTTTCCATTAATGTGGAATGGGGTATCGCAATTTATAATGACCCAAGTGAATCACTGACTCAATAACTTGAATATAGAGCCTAACGACACATCCCAAAAGCTTAAGACTAAGTTATTAGTAGTAGCTCACTTTTTTTATTATATACTATACATATTTTTCATCTCCCACCAATGTGAGATGGGGTATCACAATATCTTTTACTCAAATATGTGACTTTCTCGTGTGTAGCCTAAGTTCTTTTCCAGATTGGGGTGTGGATAATAGTCCATTAGCAAACATAGAGCTGTCTATTAGCGTGCACAAGGTATATGTATAACACGCACTGAATGTGGTTCATTTGACTCAATGATCAGTAATTAGAACGAACCTTTAACCCAAAGAGGAGGAGAGGAGGAGAGAAGAAAGCATTAGAAGCTTCTTGGACAGAACCCCGATGAAGACAGTAAACCTTCTAAGCACATGTGAGACCCAGACCCGTTTTCTTTTTCAGCATTTGTCGAAGTGTGTTTCTCGTTTTTGGTTTTGCATGTTTATATGCTTTTTGATGCATGATCGGGGTTAGATATGTATGCAGGGTAGATTCGCGGGACCATGCGACATTGTTGTGTGAATTTTGAACAATTTCAAAAAAAGATATTTTGTAGGCTTATAAATATCTGAAGTTAGATATTTTGAAAAGATATTTTTAAAATTTTTTTGCTAAGTTTTCTCTATTTTATGTTTTCCTTCTCTCTAACTTCTTGGGGGCCTGGGGTTCGATTTTTGACGATCCAGCAGCGGATCCTTCTATTGGCATGGTGGGCTACGCGTTCATTCGGATAAAATTTCATTTCGTTGAGGCTCGAGATGTCGAGTTTTTAACTCACCGAGATAGGATCCTAGACTCTCATATCTTATAAGGGTGCTACGTGTAATCGTGTGTATTTTTATCGGTTAGATTGTTGTAGATCAGATTTTATTTCAAAGTTGGGTTTGGGGTTTAAAACCTATTTTTAGTCAATTTCGGAAGATAGAATCGTGTTTCGGGTGTTTCGTTTAAAGTTTTGGTGTGAGGCTTGGGCGTGTGGATGTCCGAAGGTGTTGGATAGGAGTTTAGAGGCTTCGATTCAAGGTTTTAGAGGCAAAAACCGTAGCTTAAAACTAGTTTTTGTTGGAGGTCAATCGACTGGATCTTTATTTTTGGGGTTCAGTCGACTGGACCTGGAGGTCAGTTGATTGACTTAGTTCTGTCTTCGGTTTTTGGCTTTTCCCGAGAGTTTTCAATCGACAGGGGGTTAGGGTCCAGTCGACTGAGGTGCTGGGATGGTTGTTTGTGATTTGGTGGTTGGGTTTTAGGTTTTCATTTGATTTTCTATGGTATTCAGTTGATTAATTATGGAATTAGTCGACTGAAATACTGTTGGATTCTTTTTGGGATTCGGTTGATTGTGTGGTGGTTTTGGGAGTCGTGTCGTGGCTTCGGGTGTTGGTTTAGATGTCATCCTCGGGGTTGACGTGCATGGTTTGATAGAGGTGTGGTGCACAGTGTTTGTTCTTGGTTGGATGTGGGGCGTGTTTGGACCCATGGCACCTTTGAAAAAATGTGGTGTTTTGTGGTCTCACGGTTTGAGGAGTTTAGCGTTGGCCTTCGGGTTAGGCTGGGTTCTGTGAGTTGTTGATTATCTTTGTGAGTGGATGTCAGTTTGTTTTGGCAGGTGGCATCGTGATGTATTGTTTGTGGCTATGTGCGTTTATAACTAGTTATGTGCATTTACAACTCTGTTTATTTATGTACAGATTATGTAAGTGGATTACATAGTTTTGGTATCGTTACGTGTATCGTGGTTGCATGCTTTTAAACTCAGAAGTTTTATAGGCATAGTTATGTGGAATATGAGAATCGGATGCATGTGATGCATGTTGCACGTGTTACAGGTGCGGTGTGGGTCATGTATGTAGCAAGTGACGTGGTTTGTGTAACGTAGTGACAGTACATAGCTTTATGCATTTAAACCCTGATTTAGTATGCATGTTTTGGTTCGGTGTTATCCCGTAATGTTCAGTATTATCTTATAGTGTTTAGTTTTATTCTGTAATATGCGGTTTTATCCCGTGGTGTGCGGTCTTATCCCGTGGTTTACGATTTTATCCTGTGGTAAAATCATGTGGTCAGCAGTTTCATCCTATGACTTATGGTAAAGTTTACGATTTTACCTCGTGGTCTATGGTTTTATCCTGTAGTATACGGCTTTATCCCGGGAATGTGTGCGTGTATGTGGATCTTTATCACAGTGTTAGGACTGTGGTTGCAACTTGTGAGCGTCGGTTATACGCATCTGTACTGCGTTCTATTGGAGTTGAGATCTCTCAGTCTAAGAGGTTACATGGATTGCACGAACTACATTGTGGGATGGATAAATCAATTTTTAAATTATTTTTAAGATTCGTGTGAATCGCGATCTAAAAATCGTTTTCAAATTATTTTCAAGGCTCCAATGAGTGAGTCAAAAGATGGTTATTATCCTCGCTTTCCTGTTTTCATGTGAAAACTTGTTTTAAAGGCTTGAAAGAGAGTCTAAAACTATACCTCATTTTCCTAACATGTTTAGCTTATATTGCAAATGTTGTCTAGTTGCTGCTGAGCTTTGGCTCACGGTGTGGAATTTGAAATATTTTTTAGGTACCAGTCATGTAGGTTGATCTTGAGGTGCTAGAGAAGTGGAAGAGTTGTAGTCTTCATTTTTGTTCTTTCTGTTACATGTATGTTGTAGACATACTTTTTTGGTGTTAGAACCGTATAATGTATGCCGTTTGGCGATTATATACAATGCATGTATGGTTTAATTTGTGAGTGTTTTCTCGGGTTGGGTGAAGAGGGTGTATTTCGTGTGAGATTGGTTATGTAGGCTTGATTGCATGTGTTTAGACGCTTTGATAACATTAACGTGTCAGCATGTTAGATATGTGAATGATGTGTATATATGAGCATGGGGGTTGAATCTTAGGAGTGATGGTCTTACCTTTGGGCGTTTGGATTAACAAATCTGGGAGCCAAGTTAGAAACACGTTTAGCTGACGTAATTTTTAGCAGGGATTCTGAGTAGATTATCCAGATTGACGCATCATTCTTATTGGTTCTCCTCGGTATGTGGAGTTTTGTTTAGCATAAACCTATGTGGCTATGTGTTAGCATTCTTATGTAGTTTAAGCTATGTGCTGCATCTCATATTCTATTTTTTTCATATAGATGCGATGTATGCGAGGAGAGGGAATGGATGTGGTCATGGTCATGGTGTTGGCCAAGGGGATGTTCCTATCCTTGATGCTAGGGATGCAAAGGCTCCTCTGGGACCGATGGATGTCACGGAGTTGTTGCGTGTGCTGGTGGGCTCTATCCAACAGTTGGCTAGAGGTGAGACCATTAGGGAGAGAGAGGGAGTACCAGAGGCGAGGGCTACAATAACAGCGCGGGAGTTCAGGCGCATGGATTCGCCTACCTTTGCTGGAGATCCTGATCCTATTGTGCCGACAGAGTGGTGGGAGTTGGTGACGAATTCTGTGGGTGGTGTGCTGTGTTGAGGTAGTGGCTGGTGATGATGTGAGATTGGGTTGAGTTATAGATCCCGTGTCTTTGAGATAGTTAGCCACTGTTTAAGATGCCTGACCTTGTTTGACTATATCCTAGGAATAGTTGGGCTGACCATCTCGTATGCCAGTGCCGATTGTGATTGACGTGGTTGTTTCTTTTGATCTTGAGTTGAATTTCGGGGATGAAATTCTTTTAAGGGGGTAGAGTTGTGAGACCCTGACCCGTTTTTTTTGATATTTTTCGACGCGTGTTTTCTGTTTTTAGTTTTGCATGTTTATATGCTTTTGGATGCATGATCGGGGTTAGATATGTGTGCGGGGTACCTTCCCGGGGCCGTGGGGCGTTGCAGTATGAATTTTGAATAATTTCAAAAAAAAGATATTTTAAAGGCCTATAAATATCTGAAGTTAGATATTTTTAAAAGATATTTTTAAAACTTCTCTGCTAAGTTTCCTCTATTTTCTCTCTGTCTTCTCTCTAACTTCTCGGGGGCCTAGGGCTCAATTTTCGACGATCCAACAACAGATCCTTGCTATTAGCACGGTAGGCTACGTATTCATTCGGATGAAATTCTATTTCAGTGAGGCTCAGCTTTGCACGTGGTTTGAGACATTGAGTTTTTAACTCACCGAGGTAAGATCCTAGGCTCTCATGTCTTATAAGAGTGCTGCGTGTAATCGTGCGTGTTTTTACCGGTTAGATTCCTGTAGATTTGATTTTGTTTCAAAGTTGGGTTTGAGGTTTAAAACCTATTTTAGTCTATTCTGGTAGATGAAATCGTGTTTCGGGTGTTTCTTTTAAGGGTTTAGTGTGAGGCTTGGGCATGTGGATGTCCGAGGGTGTTGGATGGGAGCTTGGAGGCTTCGATTCAAGGTTTTGGAGGCAAAAATTGTGGCTTAAAAATAGTTTTCGAGGGAGGTCAGTCAACTGGATCTTGATGACCAGTCGACTGGATCTTGGTTTTTGGGGTTCAATCGACTGACTTGGTTATGTCTTGGGTTTTTGGCTTTTTTTCGAGAGTTTTCAGTCGACTGGGGGTTAGGGTCCAATCGACTGAGGTGCTAGGCTGGTTATTTGTGGTTTGGTGGTTCGGTTTTGGGTTTCCATTTGGTTTCCTATGGTATTCAGTTGATTAATTATGGGATTAGTCGACTGAAATACTATTGGATTCCTTCTGGGGTTCGGTTGATTATGTGGTGGCTTTAGGAGTCGTGTCGTGGCTTCGGGTGTTAGTTTAGATGCCGTCCTCGGGGTTGACATGCATGGTTCAATAGGGGTGTGGTGCACGGTTAGGTGCCCGGTGTTTGTTATTGGTTGGATGTGGGGCGTGTTTGGACCCATGTCACCTTTGGGAAAAAGGTGGTGTTTTGTGACCTCGCGATTTGAGGGGTTTAGCGCTGGCCTTCGGGTTAGGCTGGGTTATGTGAGTTGTTGATTGTTCCTGTGAGTTGATGTCGATTTGTTTTGACAGGTGGTGCCGTGATGTATTGTTATATATGGCTATGCGCGTTTATAACTTTATTTATTTATGTACGAATTATGTAAGTGGATGACATGATTTTGGTATCGTTACGTGTACCGTGGTTGCATGCTTTAAATCTCAAAAGTTTTATAGGCATAGTTATGTGGAATATGAGGAACGGATGCATGTGCTGCATGTTGCACGGGTTGTAGGTGCGGTGTGAGTCGCGTGTGTAGCATGTGACGTGATTTGTGTAACATAGTGACAGTACGTGCCTTTATGCATTTAAACTCTGGTTTAGTACGCATGTTTTGATTCGGTGTTATTCCGCAATGTTCAGTATTATCCTGTAGTGTTCAGTTTTATCCTGTAATAGGCGATTTTGTCTTGTGGTGTGCGGTCTAATCCCGTGGTTTACAATTTTATCCCGTGGTATAATCCTGTGATCGGTGGTTTCATCTTGTGACTTACGATAAAATTTATGATTTTTTCCTGTGGTTTGCAGTTTTATCCCGTGGTCTATGATTTTATCCTGTAGTATACGATTTTATCCCGAGAATGTGTGTTTGTATACGGATCCTTATCTCAGTATTAGGACTATGGTTATGGCTTGTGAGCGCCGATCATATGCATCTGTGCTGCGTTCTGTTGAAGTTGAGATCTCTCGGTACGAGGGATTACATGGATTGCATGAACTGCGTTGTGGGACAGAAAACCAATTTCTAAATTGTTTTTAAGATTCGTGTGAATCGCGATCTAAAAATTATTTTTAAATTATTTTCAAGGCTCTTGTGAGTGAATCAAAAGATGGTTGTTATCCTCGCTTTCCCGTTTGCATGTGAAAACTTATTTTAAAAGTTTGAAAGAGAGTCTAAAACTGTACCTCGTTTTCCTAATATGTTTATCTTATATTGCTGTGTTGTCTAGTTTCTGTTGAGCTTTGACTCACGGTGTTGGATTTGAAATATTTTTCAGGTACCGATCACGCAGGTTGATCTGGAGGTGCCGGAGAAGTGTAAGAGCTGTTGTCTTCCTTTTTGTTTTTTCTGTTTCATGTATGTTGTATACATATTTTTTTGGTGTTGGAATCGTGTATTGTATGCCGTTTGGCGGTTATATACAATGCATTTATGGTTTAATTTGAGAGTAAATTCTCGAATTGGGTATTATGTTTAGTTATTTATGGGTGTTTCACGTGACGCAGAGTTTGGGGCATGACAGCATAGCATGACAAGTTGTGAGCGAATACGGAAGGATGCCCCAGTTGGGCCCAAGACCGGCAAAAAATTGAAAAAGACGGCATGGATACCAAAACCCTAAAAGGAAAACCCAAAAGCTTAACTAACACTTTACAAGGAACAGCCACGGGAGAGCAGCTAAACAAGGATTCTAAGAAAAAATCAGACAGAACTCCGAGAGAAAAACTAATCTAAACTAAACAAGACCCTAAGCCAAAACTCAAACAGGGGCCTGGGGAAAAGAGCTAATCTAAAGCAAATAAAGGATGTTAACCAAAACCCGAGCGGAGCACTAGAAGGAGAACTATCCTAACTTAACAAAGGTTCTAATGAAAGCTCAGAAATTCGGACAGAGCCTCGAGAGAAAGACAGACCTAAGCAAAATCAAGGGTGCTAAAGTGACAGCTCAGGTAAAGCCTCGGGAGAGAAAGCTAGCTTAAACCAGGAAAGATTCTAAAGAGAGCTTAGAAACTGAGACAGATCTCTTGAAGGAAGATAGACCTAAGCAAAATTGAGGGTGCTAAATTGATAGCCCGGGTAAAGTCTCGGGAGAGAGAAAGTTATCCTAAAACAACAAATAATGCTCAACTAAGACCCCAGGCAAAACCTTAGGAAGAAGATCGTTATCCTAATACAAACAAAAGTTAAAACTAAGACTCTAGTAGGAACCCGAGAAGGAAACTATCCTAAACTGGACAAAGGTTTATAGAAAACCCAAGTAGAACCTCGGGAGGTAAACTATCCTAAACCAAACAAACAAGAAAAGGACTTAAACAGATACAAAAAAAAACATCCAATTAAATAAAAAATACATAATCCTACTGGTTTAGTAACTAATGGGTGATTCTAAGCTACTGTATGCAAAAAAGATCGATTTGGTCAACACACTCGGTATCTTTTAAATAGAGTCAAGAATATACCTCTTATGCCTAGTGTGTTGGACGTGGTCTATCGGTACGTAATAACTCTTTTGCCACACCTAAAGGAGCGTGCAACTAAAAGGCTTGCCTGCCTCCCCGACATAGCCCTGAGATAGTAAACTGATCAGGGTAACGGGTTGACTAAGCTGGGGGCTAAAAACAATGCAAAATGCATGAGAGAATACAAATGAGAAAGGAAAATTAAGAATCGATAATGTTTTAGAATCTAACCCTCTTATTTGATTTTATAAACTAGTCCCCAGCAGGGTTACCAGAAAATACTGTGCCGCCGAAATTTAGGATTTGGCTAAAAAAAAGAGAATACAAGAGTTATTTTAAAAACTTTAAACACATTTAAAAGTAAAAAATTTTGAAAATCCTTTTTTGTTGAAAAATGGAGTCGCTACTCTGTTTTTTAGAAAATAAAAATAAAAACAAAAATGGGTTACTGATATTTAAAGTGTTAACTAGAGAAAACAAGGGTCTATGGGCTAAGGTACGAATCGAGAAAGGTATTAGGCATTCCGTTCGCCCAATTGTGAGGTTGGCTTGTACTAATCATCATTAGTTCTTAATTAGGTTTCTCAAATGCATGTAAATACAAAAAATAGAGGCGATGAAAGAACATTCAAAATCAAATAAGAAAATAGTATAACATAAGTAAATAAAACACCAAAAAAAGTATAAAAAGAAATCCTAAGTCCTATGGTATGCAAAATCTATACTAAAATATACATGATAAAGGCCGCATGCGATATTAAAAAAGTAAAATCATTAAAAAAAATTAACAAATCCTAGTCATGTCAAATAATATTAATGATGCATGGTAAACGTAATATAGGTTTAAACAAAGGACAAATAGTCCTAAACATTCAATCATGCTGAAACCACACTATAAACTACATACTGGATATCACGAACTATCAAGAGAATACTAAAATAACAAAATTAAGCTATTGGAAACAAAAAAGCTTGCGGCCGTAACCTACAGAGATTGTGGTTGCAAGAAAAAATGGAGCTAAATGCGCGGGTGCAAGGATCAATGTTTTGCCTGCGAGGATATAAGTGTCAAAATATTGTACCCGCAACATTGACTGTTCCGATCGCAAGTTATTTAGGTACTATTTGATGAATTTTAAGAAACAGTGTTGGAATGTGAATGTGTGATGCACTTACGAAGTAAAACAGAATTACAGAAACATATTGCAACTACTTTTAATCAAAACATGGCGAAAGCATGGAAAGTTCGATACTAACTAAAATTTAGAATCACGCATTCAATAATAAAACATTCAAACGAGGTAAACAAGCTATAAAAATGAACCTCGAACTACAAATGAGAAGAGTAACATATGAATAGTACGATAGAAATGAAAAAATCAAATCAAAATATAAAAATATGCGACTAAAACATATAAATAATAAGTTTAATAAAAATAATAAACATGCCAATAACAATGTTGAAATTAAAAATTTAACCCAACCTCTCCACGGAGATAGAAGATGTGGATAGGAAAGTGTTGGGGATCATGCAAATATACCTGAAACGTGGTATCCGAATCTATCATCAAGTCGTGGGGATGCAATGGTCGTTCTTCTGATCGCCAAGAAAATGTCTAACTCCAGTACTCCGAGTGAGAGGGTAATGAAAGTATGTAAGTAATCGGGGTTCGGATCGGTGGTTTGACAAAGTATTCATGTTAGAATTCATCCTCCTAAAATCGTACCGAAGGTACGTATTTATAGAAAATGCCACCCAATAAGATGGTGGAACGTCTCAAGCTTAGAAGATTCCCAAAAAGGATGCGGTCGCAAGCTTTGAAAATTGCTGTCGCGAGGTTGAAGGTTGTGGTCGCGAGATTGAAGGTTGCGGGAGCAATGTTCAAATGCTGCGGCTGCGAGGTTGAAGGTTGGGGGTGCAAAGCTCAAAGGTTGCGGGTGCAATTACTTGGGATACTGAATAACCAGGTCGCAAGGTTTGAACGTCGTGGCCTCAAGGTTCGAAAGATGTGATTTTGTGGTTCGATTTCATGGAGTACTGGATCCAAATTGCTTCCCAATGATCGTTCAAAAACTTTTCGCATCATCCCACTTGGTTTTCATCATTGGATTCACCCAGATAAGCCTAAGATTCAGTGGGGTCAAATTGGGATGTCTACACTAGTAAGTTGGCATTTTACTTACAATTAACAGTTGTATTATCAACGATAGAGGCTAAATACATGGCTATTACAGAAGCCATAAAAGAAGCTATTTGGTTACAGAGATTGGTAGAAAACTTGGAAATTGTGTAAGATCAGGTTACCGTTTACTGTGACAGTCAGAGTGCGATTCATTTAGCGAAGAATGAGGTTCACCACTCTCGCACGAAGCATATAGATGTCCGTTTCCATTTTATTCACAAGATTCTAGAAGAAGGGGACATTGCTTCAGAAGATCAGTACGTCTGATAATCCGACAGATATGCTGGCAAAGGTTGTCACTGGAGTCAAGTTCCAACATTGCATGGACTTGATCAATAACTCACATTGTTAAGCACCCGAGGGTGCATGGCGCCTCCGGGCACATTTAAATGCAGTGTTGATTTGTTTGGAAGCTGGATTCTCGTCAAAGTGGAGATTGTTAAAGATTTGGCTCAAATTCAGCCTCTATTATTGATAGCCTCCATTGTTGAGATTTGAGTGATCCACAAATCTTGACAAAATTGGACTGATTTTGCACGATCCATTCGTAGCCACCAATATTTACTATGAAGATGAGGCATGCATAGGAATAGTTTTGGCTCTCTCTCTCTCTCTCCTCCTATATAATTCTATACTCTAGAAATAGTTTGATCTGTGCAAGAGTGAGAGAAGAACAGAGAAAGTAATTTTTTATGAGTTGAGTGATTGTATATTTCTCCTCTATAGTGATAATTTGTTATTCGTGGACGTAGGCAAATTTGTCGAACCACGTATATTGTTGTCTTGTGTGTCTATATGTTTGTTATGAGCTTTACTTTGCACAATAATTTTTTTGCAAATACAAGATAATACTGTGTATTATAAACTCATTGTAGTTCGTTCTTTTTCTTGAGCCTTGTAAATACAAAAATTTCGTACACCAAACTGCTTTTAGTGTATACTAAAGGAGACGAGAGAAAAAAGAAAGGTTGGGTAGTGTCAACTACATTGGATGCTCCATGATGTGTTGCCCTTTTTAAAGAGAGAGGCTTAAAACAGCATGTCATTTCAAATTTGTACAAATTGTTCCTATGAAAAGCACTAGCTTTTCCCTCCATTCAAGCTCACCAAGTGGCAAACAAAACAATTATTTCCCACTCATTTGGGTAGCACCCCCACTTAATTGCATATCTTCCTTAGGATTATGGTCAACTTGTCCAACTCTACTTGTTTTGACTCTCTTTTGGCTCCAACCACATATTTAAATTTTTTTTTTATTTTAAAAATTAAATGTTTTTTTGTCTTAACATATTAAAATCTATTAAAATATTATGAATTTCAAGCCACGAAAATATCGAGATATTTTTAGGAATTTTTAATACTTGAGATAGAGAGACACATAATTTTAGAAACAGATGATCTCTTAACCCCTTTAAGATGTAAAATTCTTAAATACACGTGAAATACTATCTAATATTGTTGCTTATTTGATACTTATAATAAATAAAAATATTCAATGCAAACTGAGTTACTAATTAACTATTACTTATCCAATAAAAATAAACAAATATTAAAATTCTTAGATTATTGTTGCTTATCTGATACTTATAACAAATAAAAACATTCAATGCAAATCGAGTTACTAAATAACTATTGTCTACCTAATAAAAATAAATTAATATTACTTCACATTGAAATATTTTTTTTTTGCTGTATCATTCAATATGAGTACTACTAATAGGAATGCCTAGTCATGTTGGATTTGGTCCGTGGGGGCGCCACATAAAAAGGAAAATAATATCCTAACAACTCCAAGTTCATTTTCACTATAATTTAAGTTTATGTTTGATATGTCGGATAAAATTAAAATAAAATAAAATAAATAAATAATATGAGTTTTATATATTTTTTAATATTATTATATGGCAAATGGAGTTAAGTATACCTCAAATATTATTTATATTATCTATATTAATAGTTAAAGGAAGAATAACCCATATTTGGTGTTTTCTTTAAAATAAAATTATGTGAATTTTTTAATACTAAAAATACTTCTATTTAATTTTTTAATACCAAAAATACTCTCATTTGGTGTTATCCATTAGACTTTCCATCTATTACCAAATTTAAAATTATAACTCTTCACACTTTAAAAAAGTAAATTATTATGTACTATTTAGTCTTTTAAACTACTTTTATTCTTAAGCACACACTTACATATGCTTATGTGTGTCCGTTGTCAATATTTAATTAAAGTGAGATAAGAAATAAAATAGGAGTTAAAAGTTTATTTTGTACCATTAGATAAATAAATGAGATAATTTGAAATGAGAATAATAATTCCAAGAAGAGGGATGTGGTAAATAATTCTCAGGCCGGTCCTGACCAATCAAAAGCTCTAGACAGATACTTAAAAAAAAGCCCTGTATATTTTTATATGTGTAAATTTTAAAAAAAAAGTCATTATAAAAATTTAATAGAATATAACGGTCATATTGATTCATATTTCACCAATAATTAAATTACAATTAAAATAGTAACAAAACAAAAGAAAAAATTACAATATCACAATAAAATAAACAAGTTGAACCAATAATAATAAATAATTACTTAAATATTATCCTTCTAGCATTTCTGATCGTAAAATTACTAATTAATGTTTCATAGTCAAGCTTACCTATTATTTCTTTTTCAATAGACAACGTTGTCAATCCATTTAATATTGTAACTCTTTGTTTTTAGTTTGTGTTTGAGTTTTTTTAGACTGGGCCTTTATTTTTAATAAAATTTTAATTTTTTAATATTATACAAAATATAATAAAATGTATTATAGATTTTGAAACTCTATTTTTTTTAGCAAAAATTAAGAGGTCAAATCGGTTGCCTTATTCTCTCTAAAGGAGGGTCGGCCATGATAACTCTATGAATACCGAACTATTAATCCCTTCGTATAGGAGATTAATAGTCAAATCCGTTGAACCAACAGGGGACTAGCAATTAGAAAAGATAAATTCAAAAAATATGAATTTCATGTTTTTTTAGTCTGATTCAATCCCTCTTAATACATCAAAACAAACATGGCCTAAGGACACTTTCTTATTCTTGTTTAATTCATGGTTACGAGAGGTTGACAAACATGCCCTAATCAGTGGAATTTATAACAACCCTTTTCAGGACTGATGCCGGATTTTAATCCAGGGGAGCCAATTTTTTTTTTATAATCTCTTAAAAAAATGAATATTAAAATATTTTAAATTTTCTAATAGGGATGAACTTATACTATTTTGATATGGTATTTTTTTTAAATAAAAAACTTGAGTTAATTTTTTTTAAAACCTTTTCAACCGATCACAATTTAAATAGAAGAATAGAAAACGTACAAAAATGAACTTGAAAAAAATTGATTAAATACCAAAATAATTTTTAAAAAACTAATTTATTTTTCGTATTTTTATTTTTATTATTTTTTATTAAATAAAACCTTTTTATTTATTTTATTTTTATTCTTATTTTTAAGACAAGATGAAAAAATAAACTGATTTAAAGATTAAAATAGTTTTAAAACAAAAAAATAAGCAAATTAGGGCCAGCCGATCCTTAATATATTACAAAACATAACACTTTTAATTTGACACGTGTCTATATAGTATATTTAAAAGCCAAGATTTATTTATAATTTTTTTCTCTTTTTACCTTTCTATCTGTTTATCCCCTCTCATTTCTCACTAACCAAATTTCATCTCTTCTCATTTCAAATCTAATGTTTCTCACTTCATTTAAAATTTAACTTTTTTTTCTCTCTCTCATAAAAAAGCAAGGGTGAGTTTAAAAAGTATATTTTTAATATGTATACATATATACATAGCTATAGAAATATAGTTAGGTTAATACATTTTAATTTTGATATATACATTTTATGTTGTTGCTTATGGTTAGAATTGAGAGTGAAACTAATAAGAATTAATTAGAGAAATTTTGGAATTGGTCTTATTATCAGTTGATATTTTAAAATTAGTCATGTTTACTTTTAAAAAAAAAAATTTAGTCTTACAATATTAATATTTACAAAAAATACATTTAAATTAAATCTTCATAAAGTTTTTTTTGACCAAATCCCCTCCTAAATAAAAATAAAAAATTTCGCTCAAAAAATCTCTCTCAAAATCTTTTTCAAAATCTCGCACCGCAACCACTAAAACCCTAGCTTCATCTTTTGTTGCCGTCATCGCCGCCAACTCTATCTTCTTTGGTGCTAGCATCGGTCTCCTTCTCTAGCGTTGATCTTCAACTTTCTATTAAACTAATAGATTTACAGTTTAAAATTCTGAAGAAATTTTTCGTTCCATTAAACTGATAAATTTATCGATTTAAAATTCTCAAAAAATTTCTCATTTAATTAAACTAAAAAAAAATAGAGGAATCTTCTCGAGAAAGTTAAAGTGATAAATTTTTCATGGCAATAGAAACACCGGTGATGGAGGAGTGATAAATTTATCAATTAAAGTGATAAACTAAAGTGATAAATTTTTCACAGCAATCGTGATGCCAATGATGGAGTAGCCAAGATTTAGAGGGTGAAGCGGCAGCGACGAAAAAGTCCAGATCTGGAGGAGAAAGGAACGACGACGATGAAAGAGTCCAGATCTAGATGAAAGAGCGGCAACGACGAAGTGACATTCATATTTCTGTGGCATTCATATTGGCAAAAGAGGAGTAGCGACAGCGACAAAGGACAACAGTGGAGAAGAAGTGATCGGTGGTCGGATGGAGGAGGAGAAGGGGTAGCAACGACGACAGCAGCCAGGCAACGATGATGGTGGTGACGGCTAGGTAACTAGGCGGCGATGGCGACTTCGTACCGCGGCGCGCGAGAGAGAGAGTTGGTACTATTAGGGTTTCATACTAGTTTTTCACTTTAAATTTGATGGTCTCCTAACTTAATTTGTGGAGTTTCATATCAATTATTAACCACTATAAAGATAAAGTTCTTATATTGGGTAAATTCAAAATTTAAAATTTCAATATCAAAATTTTATCTTTTATAATTGTAAATTCAACAAATATGATAAAATAAAAATGTAAAATCTAAAATAAAATTTTTTAAATAGGGACAAATCAGGCATAAAAAATAATCATGATTTAACATAAGACTAAAATTAATAAAAAAATTCTAATAAGATTAAAACTCTTATGGAGTTTAAAAAAAGATTAATTTTTAAAATTTTCAATTATTTTTTAATACACTATTATTTTAAATAATAAGAAAATTGTTTACTATTTAAAATTAATTTTGTGATAAACATGGATAATTACTAGTCTTACTGTGTCTTACACACATCAGAAGCTTGTCGGCTAGGATTTAAAATCAAGTTGATGGTGATCGAGTTTGTATGCATTGCAAGTTATTTTTGTTATGACAAAAATTAAAAAGTAACAATAAAAAATGTAATCACAGATAAATTATAAAAGTTACATAGTTCATCTAATAACTAGAGTTACGTATGTGGAATTGCGATAATTTTACTATATAAAAGAGTTAATATAATTAATCTTACAATTAATATATTATGAACTAATATATTACAAGTAAAAAAAATATAATTATGATTTTAAGAAAAAATTGTAAATATTTATTATAATTGTAAACTTAGAACATTAAAAAATAAAATTTATAATTATTAATTTAGAATCAGAAAATATAAAAAATAGCTATAAATACACTTGCGTGATTGTTTTTAAAAAACATTTTATAACTAAAAGTTATAATTTGAAAAACAAAAACCCTTGAGCCTTTCAATGATATCTTTTTCAGGGCAGAGCATTGGTTCTCAACTGTAATAGGCTAATAGCAGTATAGCACACTCCCTGTATCCAATCAGACCCTTAAAATTGTTTCTTTATTTTTATTTTTTTTTCATCCAATTATAAGGTCTCTCTCTAATCTGAAAAGTTATTTCTTACCCCAAGTTGCATTACTGCAAATAAATTTGAAATATAAATTTACACGAAAAAGTGATGGTAAATTTGTAATATAAATTTACATGAATTCCACCTTAAAAATGATGGAATTCATACAAGTATGTAGTCAAATTTATTTAGAACAATGCTGGGAGCATAAAATAATTACTCTTCTAATCAAATATTGTGTGCTCAATTTCTCTAATTATTCTCTCGTATGGGCGATTAATAGCTTAATTTGATAAACAAAACATAAAACTAGCAATTAAGAAAGACAAACTCTCAAAATATAAATCATTTACTATTTTTAGTTCCTTCCAATCCATTAATCCACTAAAACAAACAGGGTCTTATTATTGATTGTGAAAAACACATCGTCAACCATCTGTTGTTGATCAAATGGCAT
This sequence comes from Heliamphora exappendiculata, assembly GCA_034768845.1. Classification (NCBI taxonomy): domain Eukaryota; kingdom Viridiplantae; phylum Streptophyta; class Magnoliopsida; order Ericales; family Sarraceniaceae; genus Heliamphora; species Heliamphora exappendiculata. Next base: position 30,314 of record JAOTRH010419242.1, read on the forward strand.
ATCTTGAAAGTTTCATATATGGACCTACAATCCAATTTATAAAGAGTAATTATTTAGTATTTTTAAAGTATTATCTGACAAATTTATATAATATTTATATTTAATATCTGAATAATAAATTTTATAATAAATATATAATAATTTATTTTTATTAAATAATTTTAAAATTAAAAATTAATTTATATTATATAAATTATAATTATTTATTTTATTAAAAATATCGCATAATATTACAAGAGTATCTAATAATTTATCAGTTTACAGAGACAGTCAGAATGGCAGCTTTTGTTTTTCTGAAGTTTTCACTTTTCAGCTTTTGATGTGTTCATTAGTTGGACTGTCTGTTATGTACTTGATTCTAGAGAAATAGGGAGAGAGAGAGTTTTGCATTATGAATTAGTAAAGGAAAATTCAAATTGGTTTTTTTAAAAGAAAAGCTAGACATAATAATTTCACCCAACAAAAATCTCGCGAGGAGCCATTACGTCACTTATCTCGAGCACAAGCCTTCAGATTCCCACCTTTTATATTCATATACATGCACACATTAAAAAAATAATGTATACAAAAGTTTATGAAGTTGGATGCAATATATGGCTCTGATTTGACTTATTAGTTTATTAGTTTATAAGTTAAAAAATAAATCGTGTTATTTAAATAACTAAACAAGTTAAAAATAAAAAAATAAAAAAATAAGTTTGTTTAGATAACTAAATAAACAAATAAAATGACTTATAAGTTAAATAAAATGACTTATAAGTTAACTTATAAGTAAATAAACAAATAAACTCATTTGAATAGTTAATTTATAAACAAATAAACAAATAAGGTATAAGCTACCTAAATAAATTGGTTTAAATAGAATTTGACTTATTTATTAATAAATAAATAAGTCAATAAGTAAATAAGCAAGATCCACCGGAGCCTATATATATACATGCATTCACAAGTAAAAGAGGTAATTTATTATGCTTTGTAGAGTGAATAATTATGGGAATATAAATATTTTAAAATTTGACACTTATTACCTTAGTCTTAAAACTAATATTATTTTTTTGTACAAGGGTAATCTCGATGCTCATAGTATTTTTTTGTCTCTACTTATAATCGCACCCCTTTAATTCACTATCTACACACTTAATAAAATTATAAAATTCTTATTTATAGGCAGACTCCAAAAATCTTAGCCCTATATAGTTATAAAATCCTGCACGTATTGAATTTTTATGAATTATTAAATTTTTATAAATTTATGACTTTAACCCAATTCAAATACAAGTAAATAAAATTTTAATTATATAGGTTATAAATAATAGAAGACAAATATACACCAAATGTTATATATTTGTTATACCATATAAATTACAACGCACTTATAAATATTGTGAGCTTCACACAAATACTAGGTATAAAACTTATTGATGATTAAATGCGTCATTCAGATCTTACAATTTACACTGATAAATTCTCAATTTTGTATTAAATAATTTGTGTTACAAACGTTTCAATTTTAGCATCAGAGGAGGCTAGAAGGTGGAAAAACAAGACAAAAAATGGGAGAAAAGTGCAAAATACATTCTGGCTAACTTCATCTGGACGAATGTCTGAATGGTTGAAAACATAAGGAATCACGTCTGGACAAGCGTTCAGATGGTTTTGTCCAAAAATATTTAATCTAGACGAGTGTGAAACGGTTCGCTCATATCAATTGCATGAAATTTTATAACTTAGGACATGAAAGGCACTACAAAAGGAAAGGCCAAACTCAAAAAAAGTGACACGTATTGAGAAATAAGAGGCGCAGGAGAGCGGACGGCTAGGGCAACGAGGACGAAAAAACGACAAATACGATGGCCAAAATTAGCTTGTTCTCTTATATCTATGAGTTGTAGCGGTAATATAAGCAGCTAGATTCCTCGATCCTAAGGTTTGATCAAAACCTAGCTGGGTATTTTAATTCTATTTAGAATTTTAGTTTTCTTTCAATAATGAATTTAACTAATTGTACAATTATTTAAGATGTTGAGTTTGATTAATGAGTTTTAGTGATGTATTCAGTCTATGTTTTTACTTATAAATATTGTGATTGTGATATTATGCAACAGTATTTATTATCATATTTAATTCTAAACCTAATATAGGTTATTCTGTGATCGGACAGATCGTGTCGAGTGGACGATTTGTGCCAATCAAATCAAGATAGACTATGCCAAGCTTTCAATAAAATACTTTTTTTGATAACTAGATTTGGACTTGCAGTTAGAACAAGTTAGATTGAATTGTGAAAAAATTACTGAAACCTAACGGATCTAAATTATTTGGCTGTGGTGGATTTCAAATTTTAGGATACCTTTTTCATATCAATTAGTTTCTTTAATTTCAATTTTGAAAATTTTCTTTTACTAAACTGATTTACACTAATCGATTTTATAAAAAAAGTTAAACGATGCAAAAAGCTAACCAATTAATATCACAAGCAAAAAAAATGCACAACTACAATCACACACGACACGATGATTTTTACGTGAAAAATTACAAACTGAGTAAAAATCACGAAACTACTATGGGTCTAAGAAATCAAGTACTATATCAAACATTAGTTATAAAAAAATATTACAGCCCCGACGTTTAACCCACAATCAATGGTAGTAAACTTTTTTTTGTCAAATCCACGTACACCAACTTCATGTTTGACTGCTGCTAGAACCCCCACTGGACTTTAGATGCTGACAGAATTCTCCCCCAGACTTCGAACACTTGAGAATCCTCTCAAACGACTCCACGAACGCGAACAGATCGTTAAAGATTTGATTGACTTGATGATTGTCTTAAATGAGCGGAAGTTAAAGAATCATCAAGTTGTTGTAGACTAGCTTGCGAGTATGTAAACTGATTTGCGAGTATGTTGAACAATTTCAGAGACTTTTTGTGACGGTTAGATTTTCTTAATATCAAAAGAGGCACTTAAAATAATAACTTAGCAACCCTTATATAATAGCATACCTAAAACCGTAGCAGACAGCCGCAACTTAAAGTCGTTCACGCCACAAATCGATCGATATGTCTTTTGTCTCTCGGTATTTTGCTTTAATTTCACTTCTCAATAGTATAGTCGCATAATAGGTACAGAAATTGAAACATTCTATTGATCGCTCGATAGACTGTCCAATCGGTCTATCAAGCGGTTTGACACCGCTAGCAGTCTTTTGATGTTTTTAGCTTCTTTTCTTACTTTGCTCCAAAATAACAGCATACTTCTCATAGACCAAGTGTCAAATATCACATAATAAAATATAAATAATTTAAATGGAAATTTGGCACAGATTTTCTAAACAAAAATCAAATATTTCCAAAAGTAAAATTCCTTACAATCTCCCAATTTGGCAATTTTGTAACAAAACTCAACAAGCTAAATTATCTAAATATTTAACCAATGTAATAACTAAACATACAAATGACACGAGAACAAAAACAAGAAAAAAACTGACACGTCACAAACTTAAAAACATAAAAAAAAAACCCTCAAAAGAACTCTCCTTCAAGCTAAACTCTAAAAAAATACTTAAGCACTCCCCGTCGATCACTTCTATCTCTCCTTTTTGGTCACGAATTGACAAACAAATATAAAAAAAAAATTTGAGTAGGAAACAAAAGTAAAGAACAAGTACTAGACCGATGCAAAATTTTATTCATTTAAAATTACAAAATCTAGTGAAATTGATCAAAACTGTACACAGATTCTGAGATAATCTATATTCATATATACAATAACATAATCAAAGAAGATTCTATATGAAACAGTGTGTGTGACTTGAAATACTTTTAAACTCTAAAATTAAATTCTATATGAACTCTATATGACGGAGTCACATTTATTTATCAAAAATCAAGGATGTTACAAAATTAAACCAGCATTGACCCAATGTCATTATTGTAGTTCTAAATGAATTCATTTAATATATATATATATTAAAAAAAGTAACAAGTCATCATATATATATCATAAATTCATTTCTATGTAGAACTACTATGATTCTTTCACTTTTCATTAGTTTTAGCTGAAACATTTGCAGATGATCTTTTTGAACTTATGTAGTTCTACATAAGTTATTGTAATTATTGTAACATTCTTGTCAGCTTTATATAGAACTATTATGAATTTAATGGCTTGTTACTTTTTTTAATATATATATATATATATATATATATATATATATATATATGTATATTTGT
>JAOTRH010419352.1:0-69977 GCA_034768845.1 Heliamphora exappendiculata
ATATACACTACAATGCTTTACGAGTAAAGATAGACTCCTACGAGCCAAGACTCCCATAAGCCCCACATGCAACACAGATACATATATACCGACTCTCACAAGTCTCAACAACAGTTCTATCACATAGATGAAGATCCAAACTCAAACATACATCCTCATAGGATAAAACCGCATACCACGGAATAAAATCGCATACCATAGGATAAAACCGCATCAAGATCCCATAAGATCATGTATCCATCCTACTACATGCATGAATAAACTAAAGTTTATAAGTACAAAAGCACGTATAACCATCACGTTTCACATAACGATGTCATACCACCCGTTACGACTCCACAAGCCACACATCCAACACAAACAACAAACTTACAGAACACGACCTAACCAAAGGTCAACACCCAACCTCTCACAAAACGGTTCTCACCAAACCCCATCTTAGAAAGAACATCGGACCCAACACGTCCCGCACCCAACGATGCACCAACCACCACACACACAACCGTGCTCTAATACCCCGCATGAAATGACCAACACCCATCTCCGTGACTTCGTCGGCAAAACCTTATAATCCAATCGACTGTAGGGATGTGCGCGGGTCGGCACGGTACCGATTGAGTGAAAATTCATTAATTAAACCATTTATGGCAGTATAAAAAATTTCAATCCACCGCCGAACTACATGCTTTATAAAACTGACGGAATTGTTATTTTTTTGGGCGATTTTGCAATGGTGGATTGGGCAGATTGACGATTTAAAAATTAAATAAATATTTTATTAAAATATCAATTAATTCAAGATAAAAATAGAGACTATATTAATTTAAACAAAAAATTCATGTAAAAATTTAAAAACATATTCTAACAATACATTTGAGTACTAACAAAAACAAGCATCCTATATTCATGATATAAGGTAATAAACACCAAATAAAAGATAAATAAATAAATAAATATAGGTTAGTGGCTCACGAAGTTACTGACTCACTGTTATAGAAAATTAAAAATTAAAAATATTTTAGGATTAAAGAAATTAGAAAAATAATTTAGTATGAGATATTGAAACCTAGAATTTTTAATTTTTACTTTTTTATTTATGCCTTACGAATTAATGATTAGGTTAGAAGTTATGAACTACAAATTAACAATAAAATAAAAAATAATTAAGTAATAAGTATTATATGTGGGGCGGGTCGGTTAAATAGCGGGTGGAAGTGATTAAAACCGCCATCATCAACCGACCCATGTGGTCTATTTCTCAACTGTTCAATTTATTTTGCTCTTTGCTTTTAATTTACTTGGGTCGGTACGGTGTGGGCGGATGCCAGGCAGTTGGACAGGTTGGGCGAATTTTTGAACAGCCCTAATCGACTGAATAACCGCTAGAGAAGAGCAGTCAATTGAGCCCTATAACCCGATCGACTGAAAAGCCACCACACGACCATCAAGACCACCAAAACACCCCACCAAGACTTCAGTCGACCAGTTAGTTGACTAGAGCCCCATCCAGGCGACCCAAAGAGGCTACTGGAATTTCGCAAAAACTCCACCAAAACACTGGTCAGTCGACTGATCTCCCAAGTCCAGTCGACTGAACCCCCAAAACGACGATCAAGTCGACTGAACCCCAAGTTCAGTAGACTGAACCCAAGCAAAAATCAACTCCGAGCTACGGGTTCAGCCATCTTAACCCCAAAACGAAGCCCCCAAACTCCCATGCAACACCCTCAGACATACATAAGCTCAAGACTACCACCAAACCCTCGAATGAAATACTCGAAACCCGATTCCATCCAACTGAAACCGACCAAAAATGATTTTGAACCAAAAACCCAACGTTTGAAATATAAATCGATTTTCATGCATTTTGAAACGATAAAAGCACACACGATTACGCGTAGCACTCTTGTAAGACATGAGAGTCTAGGATCCTATCTCGTTGAGTTATAAACTCGACGATGTCTTAATTTGTGTGCAAAACTGAACTTTGTCGAAATAAAATTCTGTACAGATGAAAGCGTTGCCCATCACGAGGAGACTAAGGATCTGCTATTGGATCGTCGAAAATCGAGCCCCGAGCTCCCGAGAAGTTAGAGAAAAGGCAGAGAGAAAAAGGAGAAATTTAGCTGAGAAGTTTTGAAAATATCTAACGCGAGATATTTATAGACCACGAAAATATCTTTTTTTTTTTATAAAACTCGCACCACAACGCCCAACAGCCCCGGGAACCAACCCCATATGTATATCTAAACTCGAATATGCATATAAACACATATAAACATGCTAAAACGAAAACGGCAAACAAGCGTCGAAAAATGCCAAAAAAAAGGGTCAGGGTCTCACAACTTTACTCCCTTAAAGAAATTTCGTCTCCGAAATTCAGCACAAGGTCAAAGAAAACAACCTGTCGATCACAATCGACACAGGCACGGGAGATGGTCAGCCAAACTAATCCTAGGATATAGTCAAACAAGGTCAGGCCTCTTAAACAACGGTTAACTATTTCAAAGATGCGGGATTTACAACTCACTCTAACCTCATATCATTACCAACCGCTATCTCAACACAGCACACCACCGACGGAGTCCATCACCAACCCTCAATAGATGAAATGAAGAAACTGACCCAAATATATACCCAAAAAGTACCTTTGCTCAGATAAGATCATTAGGCACGACCGGTGTCTTGGAAGAACTGAGAGCTGTAAGTGCAAACGCTCGGCCTTGCATCATCCTGGTCTGTCCGCCATAACTCGACACTGTCGACTGTCATACCGACTGAACTGAAGTACCCCCACCTGCAATTCGGGAAGTCTAAACTGTAGGAGGTTGCTGTCGATCTGGCACAGATGAACTCACTGGTGTGCCTGTCGTGCCCGGTACACTGCCTCCCTGAGGACAGTTCCTACGAATATGTCCCGGCTGACCACATCCATAACAAATCTGTAGCTCCCTTCCCTGTGAGTGAAAACATGAACCTTGGGACTACCTCGGCTGCGGGCAATCTGGCACACGATGCCCCAATTGTCCACGCCAATAACATCTAACCTCCCTCTGCTCTGGCCTCCTAGACGAAGCCACAGATGGTGCTGGTGCAGCGAACTGCTGTGGTAATCCGGATGGATGAAAACTAAGGCCAGGTGACTTCTGCCTCTTACTGGAACGCCCACCTGTCTGTGCCTCTATCCCACCCTATAGTGTCCTGGCCTCCCTGGAAACCCGAATCTCAGTCAAAATGTTCTCAATTCTCGCTGCTGCCTCCACTAGCACTGTAAAAACACTCAATCTCATGCCAGCCACTCACTCTCTGATCGCCGGTCTCAAGCCCCGCTCTAACCGTCTCGACCTCTACTCGTCTATCGCCATCAACTCCGGTGCAAAATGAGACAAGCTAGTAAACCTGGCCTCGTACTGCATAATGCCCATCGCTCTCTGGGTGAGAGCATAGAACTCCTCCCTGTACAAGTCTCTGGATGATGTTGGAAAGCACTTCTCCAGAAAAATCCCTGTGAAAGCTGCCAACGTGCCCTCCACGATATTCCGGGCATACTTCCACCATTCGTGAGCATCCCCTCTCAACTGGAAGGTAGCAAAAGGGACCCGCAAATCGTCCTCCACTATCTGCAGCGTGTCAAGGATTCGGGTCATCAGCTTCAACCACTCTGTAGCTACTGTAGGATCAGGATCCCCAGCAAAGGTAGGAGGGTCCATGCGCATGAACTCTTGCATCGCCACCGTTGCCCTCAACCCGGGCTCTCTCCTTCTCCCCCTAGCGGTCTCAACCAGCTGCTGGATAGAACCTACCAGCACACGCAGCAACTCAGTTGCGTCCATCGGTCCCTAGAGAGCATTTGCATCCCCAGCATCAGGGATAGGCACATCCCCTTGGCCAAAACTACGGCCACAACCTCGACCACGGCCTCACCTCTCTGCGCAGATATCACATCTACATAAAAGGAACACAGAATATAAGATACAGCACATCGCATGAACAGAAGCGCTAACCACATAAGCATGCTAACACGTAGTCACATAGGTTCATGCGAAACAAACTCCACATACCGAGGAGAACCGACAAGAGTGACGCGTCAATTTCGATAACCTACTCAGATTTCCTGCTAGAAATCACGTTAGTTAAACGCGTTTTTAACTTGGCTCCCAAGTTTGTTAACCTAAGCGCCCAAAGATAAGACGAATCAATCATGAGGTTCAACCCTCATGCTCATATATACACAACGTTTACACATACTCAGCATGCTAGCACATTCATGTTATTAAAACAGCTAAACACATGAAGTCAAGCACACGCAATCAACCTCACACGGTGATGTACCCTCTCCTACGGCTCTTAGGTATTCGAACCCAGCGCTCTGATACCATTTTGTCACGCCCAAAACTCCGGGTCACAGGAAACACCCACAAACAATCATATAAAATACCCAACCTGATATTTACTTAGAAATTAAAGCATACATGCATTTAATACATCTGCAAAAAAAACTTACATTACATGGTTCCAATACTGAAAAACATGCAATAAGCATACATAACTGAAAAGAGCAAAAAGGAAGATCACTATTCTTCCACCACTCTAGCAACCCCAAATCAACCCGCACGACCGGTACCTAAAATGTAAGTTAAACATGCTAAGAAAAATGATGTGCAATTTTCGACTCACACGAGCCATAAAGAAAACGGTTTTCTATCTAAACTCATACGAGTCTTAGCGAAAAAACATATCGAAAATGGTTTTAGGACATGAGAGTTTAGGGTCCTACCTCGTTAAGTTTAGGATCCTACCTCGTTTTCGATACATTTTTTCGAAAACGTATCATACCTCGTTGAGTTTAGGATCCTAGACTCTCATACGTGCTACGTAGCACCCTTATAAGACATGAGAGTTTAGGATCCTACCTCGTTGAGTTAAAAACTCAATGTCTCGATCCGCGTGCAAAATTGAATTTTGCCAAAATAAAATTTCGTCCGGATGAAAGCGTTGCCCACCACGAGGAGACTAAAGATCTACTATTGGATCGTCGAAAACCGAACCTCAGGCCCCCGAGAAGTTAAAGAGAAGACAAAGAGAAAAATGAGAAACTTAGCTGAGAAGTTTTGAAAATATATTTTAAAAATATATAACACGAGATATTTATAGGCCACGAAAATATCTTCTTCTTTTTTTGAAACTCGCGTCACAACGCCCAACGGCTCCGAGAACCAACCCCGCATGCATATCTAAACTCGAACATACATATAAACACATATAAACATGTTGAAACGAAAACGGTAAACATGCGTCGAAAAACGCCGAAAAAAAAACAAGTTACACTCTCACATGTGCGACTGACCATCGACAAATTGACGCACCGCGCCACTGTAAGCTGTTGCGGTACTTGTTCACTTGTTATAAGTGGTTATGTGGTTTGTTTTTTGTTTTTGTTTTTTTTCTCCTTTGCTTTTTGTCCCTTTTTTAATGGTGTCCTATTGGAAAAATTATTAGGTACTCCTAAACTATTATATAGACGATGTCACGTGATATTTCGATAAATAAATAATTGTATCAACATAATGTGGGTCATTTATTGTTTTCTAATCATCTAACAAAAGTGAATTATCATGTCTATATCGTAAGATTTGTCATTATTATAATAGGTGAGAGTACGATGCGAACTTGCCGCATAATACTCTGAAAGTACCAAATAATTATTCATCCTATTGGCGGTTGCTTTGTTGGGTTTTTTAACTTTTTCAATGTTGTCCACTGTTGGTTGTTGTTTTCTTCGGTTTTCTTTTTTTAATGTTTTTCTGTTCTTTCTGTTGCTCATTTAATAAATAATTAAGGATTATACTTATTTAATTATTTTATTTTAATTTGAGAATTAAATACGCTTAAAATTTTGTTTATTTTTGTTAAAAATTTTAATTTTTTAATTAAAATCATGCTTAAATCATGAAATATTTGTAATTTTTTATTTCAATTGTGTGTTAAATGTTATTTTTATTTAATATTAATAAATTTTAAATTATTAATAATATAATTATGACATCATAATTCAATTTCAATTAAATCGGTACTCCATCCACTTAGGGGTTGGGGGTTGGTGCTGCACGGTCGCATCCTGCGAGGGGAAACGGCGCCGTTTGGCGTTCTCACAGGGCTGAGCAGCTTTTCACCTTGTTTCGTTTGAATTCCATTTCTCTAATTAAACAAGTTTTGGACATCAAATTTTTAAAATTTTTTAAGAGTGGATGATTTTCTTTTTTTATTTTGTTGAAATATTTAAAATATTCTTAATGCCTATTTGGGATAACTTTTAACTTGATTTTTTTGTAAAAAAAAATGACTTTTAAACTTTCGATTTCAAAAAAAAGTTAACTCATATCTTAATTCAAGAAAAAAAAAACCTAATATGTATTCTAAATATTTTAACTTTTTTTAAATAAAATTATTATAATATCTTTACTCACAAAAGTCAACTCGGCCTACTCACAAAAATAAAAGAGGTCATGGTAATATTCCAAACACTACAATTTAAAAATTAAAAATAAAAATATTTTAAACATTTTTAAAAAAAGGGAAAAAGTAAAAAAGCTACTACAACTTAATTTTTGTTTTTAAATGTAGTGCATATGAGATATGCAAGTGCTTGGAATGTCTAAAAAGTTTGACTTTTAATAGGTTTACTATTTTCATTAAAAAAAGAAATAAAAAAAATTAAACTGTGTGAGATAATTTTTTTTACTTTTTTATTTTTTATTAAAATGTCTAAAATATCCCTATTTTTAGACAATCTAACTTTTTTTATTAAAATGTCTAAAAAACAAAAAATTATCTAAAAGTAACGATATTTTAGACATTTTAATAAAAAAAAGTTGACTTGTCTAAAAGTAACGATATTTTAGACATTTTAATAAAAAGCAAAAAAGTAAAAATACTACTACAAAAAATTATTTCACACAATTCAACTTTTTTATTTTTATTTTTAATAAAAATAGTAAATCTATTAAAAGTCAAACTTTTTAGACATCCTAAGCATTTCAATATCTCATATGCACTACATTTAAAAATAAAAATTAAGTTGTAGTAGCTTTTTTATTTTTTATCAAAATGTCTAAAATGTTCTTATTTTTAATTTTTAAGTTGTAATATTTAGATTATTACCATGATTTTTTTTATTTTTGTGAATAAACCGGGTTGACTTTTGTAAATAAATATATTATAATAATTTTATTTTAAAAAAAATTAAAATATTTGAGATACCTATTAGGTTTTTTTTTTTATTGAATTAAGATATAAAAAAAGTTAGTAAATACTTTTTTTGAAACCGATAGTTTAAAAGTTATTTTTTTTTTACAAAAAAAATCAGTTTAAAAGTTATTCCAAATAGAGTCTAAGAATATTTTAAATATTTCAACAAAAAAAAAAAAAAAAAATCATCCACTCTTAAAATTTTTTAAAAATTTGATATCCAAAACGTGTTTAACTAGAGAAATGGAATTCAAACAAAACAAGATGAAAAGTCTGCTCAGTGAGAACGCCAAACGGCGCCGTTTCCAGCACCAACCCCCAACCCTCCACTTGGCCGTCTTTTTCGATTTGGTTCAGTTTTCAAGACACGGTTCCGAGACCGAGCGTCCAAAATGGTCCAAAGATCAGATTGTCGTGATTTGATTCCACGTTGTCCTCCCCATTATTAAATTTGTTGGACCACCTCGAACAAGAACATATTATTGGTCCAGTTACACGTGCTCCTCTTCAATTATTAGAGAAATAGCTTTTTTTGGCATTTTTAAAAAGTTATTTTTTATTTAAAAATATATATTTTGAACTAGTGTATTTAGTTTATCCAAAAACCTTATTAAAATTTTTTATTTCTTTTCTTTTTCAAAAATAATATTTATACATTTCAATTGCTCTAAAACCTTATTAAAAAGTTATTCAGATTATTGGAATAAGCCAAACTTTATTTTTAAAAAAGAGACCTCAACTTCAATTCTAAGAATTAGAGAGGGGCTAGACTACTTTTACTTTCCACCCTATTGCTTCCAAAGTGGGCCATAAAATGGTGACCGCTGTGATCAATGGTTTATTATTTATCAAAAAATTTATTTAAATAAAAATATATGTATAATTTATTACATAATATTTTGAGAATATTGTAAAATTGATACATAAAATTGGATAGAAATATCACATAAAATTGCTACATATCGCTTATATTAAATAGTTACTAGACAAGAACTAACCCATATAGGCCTTGATCGGCAACTTTGATTTTTTAATTTTTTTGATTAAAAATGTCAAAAAGTCAAAATTACCTACTAAACAAAAAAAATAAAAAAGTCAAAACACAAACTTTCACTATTTTTAAAATACAATAATACCCCTTATTTATAACTTATTTACTACCACAATAGACTACATATAATTGTTAATATAAAATACATAAAAGAATTAAAATTATTTACTTTAAATAAAAAATAAAAAAAATAGCTTTTTATTCAAATAATCAATTTCAAAAATACTGCTTAAAAGTTAAGTTAACAAATAACCTACTTTGAACTCAATTTAATTTTTTTTGACTAAAAATGTAAAAACAAAAAAAATAAGCTTTTAAGATAATTTCAATTGGGGCCACAGTGTAAATTACAATAATTTATTTATTAAAAATATTACATAATATTTTTTATATAGTACTTTGCAAATACCTAATAATTTGTCATTTTAATTACCCAAAAAAAAAATTTATTTGTCGTTCGAGTCTGCGTGGTGAAAAAATTTTATCTGGCTATTTCAACTTTAATGTTTTTTTTTTTTTTTTTTTCGTTTTGATGAACTTTTTTTTAACTTTAACCCAAACAGGCATGTTCTTAGATTCCTCCAGAAACCATTTTTTATTTTTAAATATAAACTAGAAAATAAAAAAAAGTTCAAAAAAAAAAAAAAAAAGGAAACAAAATGACATATACACCACGTTCAGGATTTTAAATATTGGGTATTTAATATTCTATCAACCAACACTCACAGGTATTTTGTATCCCCAATATTAATACTTATTAATATATCAATCAATATTATTTGATATCAATCAACATATTACCGATAGAGATACATTTTTTGATACCGGGAATAGAACTTCGCACATGAAATATCATGTTATATAAGACCTAAACGTCATGACAAGAAAATATCACCATATCATTACTAGATAAACATGTACGCTTATAAAAAATATGGCAGATAAATTTTGAAAATTTTATTAATTTTTATTGTTTTGATTTTAAATTTTTTTATTAATATTTTTTACTTTTTAAAATTGTTTAGATGGGTTAATTTGAAAAAGAAAAAAAATCAAAATATAAAAAGAATTTACTAAAAACAAAAAATGTAATATAAAATTTAATTTATTAACTTATTTTAATTTATTTTTGTCTTTTATAAGAAACTATTTGTAATAGCTTTTTTAAGCCATTTTTATATAGTTATTTATTGTCTTTGTTGAATATTTTTAAGGTAATACTTTTAAGATTTATTTTGAGAAAAATTTTTAAAAAGTAAAAAAACTAACCAAACGGTAAAAAAAAATTATATAGAACGAAAAAGTCACTTCAAGAGTTTGTTAATTTTCTTTTCGTTTTTAATAATTTTTTTTCAATTCTAATCAAAATAATTACATTATTAGATTGGTTTTATCCTAACGAGTAAATAAGACTAAAAAATGCACACGAAAAAAGCTATCTTAGGTGGTGCCTAAACACTTTTTGTATTAAAGGCCTAGTTAACAATTAGCTTAAAAATTAATTTTTTTTATATATTTTGTATTTTTAATTAAAAAATTAAATTAAATTTAAAGTAAATTATTTGATAATTTAATTTTTAAATTAATTTTTTTTAAATTAGTTATTTGAGTAAAATATTAACTTTTTAATTTTTTATTTAAAATAGATAATTTTATCCTTATATATATTTAATATTAACAATTATATATATTGACAGCGGTAGTAAATAAGTTATGAATAATCGATATTATTATATTTTAAAAATTGTTAAGAGTTTAAATAGAATATTATGAGAATTTCTGTTTTGATTTAATTTTTTATTTTTTTAATTTTTTTTTTTTTTTGGCAAATGAATAATTTTGAATTTATTTTTGACTTTTTAATTAAAAAAAATAAAAAAAGACAAAATTACCAATCACCGCCTTTGTTATTTTTTTACTTCTTAAGCTCATTAGAAGAATTGAAAAATAAAATATTTTAATTAAATAATAAAATAAATTTTATTAAATACTAAAGTAAATCAAATAAAATAAGCAAATAACGAACGGGGCGTATATAAATGCGAATGGATCAAGATGACTCACAGGCTGTAAATCCTCCCTCTTGAACCATATATTCACCCCTAACTTCTGTGAGAGCTTCGTCGCGTGCTGCAATGGCGATTCGACGGCGACATCATAAACCCTCGACGCGAGTATGTTCGTCAAGTACTCCATGGCATTGAGGTTCGCGCCGCCTCCGCCGCCGCCCTGGGAGGTGGCATTCCAGTCAGGCACGGCGCCGAGAAATCCAGATGGATACTGTAGCGAATCGGACGAGGCTAGAAGCAGCGGCGCCGTGGACGGAGGCGCCTGTAACGGTTTTCCGTTTGAAGTAACGGCCGCTTTCGAGGAGATCTCGGCCGTCTGTTTCGAAAGCGTTGCGAAGATGTACGGTTTGATTTTCGTGGGGCAGTTACTCCTGTAGGTGCCGTCGGCGGGGGCTTGGATTGGGTTTGAGGGCTTGGGGCGGAGGAAATGCGGTTGCGGCAGAGCCAAACGCACCGCCGCCATGGTCAGAGAGAGAGAGAGAGAGAGAGAGAGAGAGAGAGAGGTGGCTGCTGCAAATCCGTTGCGGGGAGGAAGGAGGTGGGCAAAACAAGTAACGAGGTCGATATAAAGGACACATTTGGATAATCTTTTATTTGTTTATTTTATTTAGTTTATTTTTATTTTAAGTGATTTTTTATTATTTATTTAAATTATTAAATTTTTGAATTTTTTTATTAAAATAAGTTGAAAATTTTTCATCAAAATATAAAAATTTTAAAAAATTACAAAAAATCAAAATAAACTAATAAATTAAATTATATATTATTTATTTTCATTTTTAATAAATTTTTTTATTTATTAGTCCAAAAATTTTATTTTTTAAAAATAATTTAAAAAAATAAAATATAATAATAATTAACATTTTAGTCCAAAGGGGACCAAAGTGAAATTAAAAACCTGAGGGGAAAGTTAATAACCCTGGACTAATTTTTTTTTAAAATTTTTTAGTTTAAAAATTAAAAATAAAATTAATTAGTTTGACTCAATGTGACTTTTTTTTTACTTTTTTTTAAATATTTTTTTATATCTACTTTTCTTATAAAAAAGTTAAAAAATTTAAAAATTTAAAATAAATTAATCCAAATATAAGCTAAGTACACCACAATAACATACAGAAAGTGACAACTAACAGAACTTAAACAGTTGCTCCAAGGCACTTAGATCTGGTTTAATAATTAGGGTAGCTCAGGTAAAATTAACAGTGAAATGAAATTAAAAATAATATAAGGTGGGATTGTTAATAATGTAAGATTAAAAATAAGTTAGAATTAATTTTTTTTTTATATATTTTTTATTTGAATAGAATTAAGTGATGAATTAAAAAAATTTATATTTAATTTGAGTGAGATTAAATTGTATGAAATTAGATTAAAATTATGAATTTTCAACCTTTATGATATTTCAATGATTTACTTGTATAATTAAGGCCTTGTTTGATATTTTTTGTGGCGTAAATTTTTTGGTCTACTTATTGTTGTATAAAAAATATTTTTAAATAGCACTATTTTATATAATAAATTAAAGTATTTTATATAATAAATTAAAGTATTGTTTATGTAAAATGATTTGAAATATCTTTTTGTTTTTTTTTACTTTTTATTAAAATGCAATATGCCCTCATTTTTTATTTTTAAATTGTACTATTTAAAATGATTTTGTAGCTTTTTAACATTTTTACTTTTGGAGAATAAACCAAACAAAACTCGGCAGGACCATATCAAACTCATTAACCAAAGCAAAGTGTTGGTAGCTTAAAAATGCCATAGCAACCCACACCAGGACCACAACACAATCAAAGCAGCAAATCACCATCAAGGCATAGACCACGGGTATAAATGTAATTTTCATTGTTAGCTGAGGGTAAAATTGTCCAACCGACTCTAAATTAGTGAGCTGGACTAACAATAACAGCTCCTGGTGAATTTTCCTAATGACCCCTAGTCAGGGATTGAACGTCACACTGGATTCCTAATCCAACCCAATATTTACCAATCAAACAGTGGCTTATTAAGCTCTAGGGATTGTTAATACCTCACCTACATCTAACTCTCTTATCAAACGAGGCCTTAGATCTTGATCGACAACTTTAATTTTTTGATTTTTTTGATTAAAAATATCAAAAGCTAAAGTTGTTCGTTTGGTAAAAAAATAAAAAAAATAAAAAATCAAATCAAAACACAACTCTCATAATATTTTTCTCAAAATTCTATCATTTTTAAAATATAATAGTACATTTTATTCATAATTTATTTACTACCACTATCAACTACATATAATTGTTAATATCAAATATATAAAAGGGTAAAATTGTCCACTTTAAATAAAAAGTAAAAAAATAAGTTTTGTTTACCTAAACAACCAACTTTAAAAAAAACTAACTTAAAAGCTAAGTTACCAAACAACCTACTTTGAACTCAATTTAACTTTTTGACTAAAAACACAAAAAAATAAAAAAAATAACTTTTAAATTAGTTGCCAATCGGATCCTCAATCAATTTTTTCACAACTATATTTAAAATGAATTTTTAATTATTTTATTTTTTATAATTTTTATTTTGGAATTATAATGGTGAGCCTAGTTAAGGATGAGTATAGAATTGTAATTAATATGGACATATGTTTTTTTAAAAGATTTTATTTGGCGAATATTAAAACTTTTACAAAGTTATTACAAGAGACTTATATTAAACATAATGATATCATAATTATGAGATTTTTTTAAACACATTGCAATGTCGTGACAGTTGCTCTTATCTAGTTCTTTAGGGGTGGTGTTTACTCTTATTTAGCCCTTTGGGCTATCATTGAGTTTAATATTGGTCTCGTATGGCTAACTTGTTTATAAGCAAGTTTGACTAAATTGATGAAGTTGATTTTTTTATCTTTAGTGATTTTTTTTAATTATTTAGTTAAATTTTTATATTTTTTACACTTATCTCATTGAAACGAGTCGAAAAAGTAAAAAATTTTGATCAAAATATTAAAAAAATTCAAAAAAGACAAAAATAAACAAAAAATAAGTAAAAATGTCAAATCAGTGAGTTTATAAATAAAATAAGCAAATAAACAAATAAACAAAATATGCTAAATGGGGCCATTATAACTTTTTAAGCTTTGCCTCGACTAATCTCCAAGTACATGCAGTTGTTTTGCCGCACATATATTTTTATATATTGTTCAGAAATTTTTAGCTCAAAATATAAAATTAAAGTGATACTATTACAGAAAAGAATCCACGTCAAAAACAAAGAAGTCAAGTTGATTCATTGCAAGACTTATGTCAAATTGCTAATGTTACTCCTTGCAAAAGTAAAACTAAACAAAATAACACTGTTTACTCCTCATTTGTACCAAACTAAAGCAAGTGACATCACTTAAAAATATCAGAGCTACTGTAATATTTTCGTTTAGTGCATTTGGCCTCTCAAACTTGAAACAATTGAGTGCTATTTGGGTATGGCCATGTGATGCTCTAAAGGTTAGTAGCTCTGCAGTGCTTTTTGGTTGCTTTGAAGCAAATGGACTACAAGAAGAGCCAGCAAAAGCCCGAGAGAGGAGGGAAGTTAACTCAAAGCTAGCGTTTACCTACTATAAAATCGCCACCGACAACAAGATCCACGGGTTTCTAGTCAGGATTTTCCCTACTGTCGGCGTCGGTGGTCATCTCTACGGCGACGGGTACAATATATGTTGAGGAAGTACATGTTGTCCGTGGATATCACATTCTCGCCATGCATATCGTCGACGTCAATGGCCAAGTTCTGGACAGGAAATCCATGGGAGATGACATATTTTTGGTGGTAAGAGACGGACGCGGCGTCAGTTTTGTTCGGTCAAAAGTTTCGAGACAAATAGCATTTCTGTATATTAAAAGGACCATGTTGAAAATTCAAAAGATCACTTCTATCACATTCTATTTTGGAATATGACCGATTGTAAATCACAAATTATTATCTATAAAACACATAAATCCACCAAAAGTAATAACAAACACACACTAGAATAGTACAAAAATAATACTTAACTGAATTAATTATAGATTTTAAAACACAAAAAATAATAACCCAAAAATTTTAATTTTCTAAAATTCTAATATTATAAGCTGACAACCTACTAGTTATTATAAAAAAAAATAAACTGACTCAAAAATCCAAATAGAGATCATAAGAGAAGCATCCCCGATAACACGAAAGTCATTTACTCTTCGACGTGTCTACCTAAAAAATATTAATAGGTTATATAAGCTCACAGCTGTGTGAATGATAAAGCACATATCATACATAGATTTTTCAAATAATTTTTGAAAAAATAGTATTTCTAATAAAGATACATAGTGTGCGCATTACAAACTGGAGACTTGTTCGGCACAATCAGGACCAATTGAATTGGCCCAATACTGATGACCCCGAATAGGATATGGGCCAAACTCCTCGCCACCAAACTCACTGAAAGCTTCTCGCTCCGCCGCCGAACTCCTGCAAAGCAAAGAACATCGTTAGTGCCCTCCAGTCTAGTTTGACAGGGAGGCACTCCGACGCTCAAGTTAGATATCTCTTAGGGAGGTTTCTAGGCAACAGCTGGGTTAAGAATTGCGTACATGTGATTGTGAGAGTGCTTTCTTTTATATAGGGGTCGAAACCTTATGAGGCTGAATTCTCTTGGGATTCTGCCTCATGTTCTTTAGGGATTGTTTCCTATCTTGTGAATCTTATTCTGATTTGTTTCCATCTGTATATTCGATCAAATCGTATATAGGATGGGAACTTATATTTCCATTAGGAGGCCGACATAGGCTTCATTGGTCCGGGCTGCCCCTTTTTTGGGCGGGCCGAACTTGTATGGCCCGAACAACTGATGGTCCGGGCTTCTTTAAGCACTTGACCAGTCCGGTTTGGGCTGGTCTTCTTTTTGAGGTTTTGGTCCCATTTAATTGGGCTGGGCTTTAGGGCCATAGCTTCTATCCTCCCTCAACTGCCCCCAGCTCTGGTTCTTGCTCGGCTGGTCTGCTCGGTGAAGAGCTAGAGCTTTGATTTTTTGTTCGATTGACAGTCTCTATTGCACAGTGTTCGTACAGTCGCACTGTTCGAGATATGTGCTGAGTGATAGAGTTCCAAGGGGTGCTTCGTTGTTCGGAGACCTCTACTCGATTCTTCGAGTGGTGGTTCAGCTACCCATACCTCTTGGGCTCTTCTCATGAATGATGATGGCTGGCCTCGAGCCTTGCGTTGCTGACATGGCGCGTCTTGAGTGGCGCGTGGAGGCGGTGACAGATATTGAGTAATGATTATTCGCATAGTTTCAAACGGCAGGCGCATTTAATGCGTCGTACGTTTGAAACGATTGGCATAAAAACCCATCGTATCGCCATTTCTGTCCTTTCTTCCACTTCCACTCCTTCGAGCCTTTGAATTTTCTCTGTAATTTTTTGGCGAGAGCGAACCCAGATTTCGACAAAAGTTTACCAGTTCTGGTGGTGACTTGAAGTTTCTACAATCATTTTTAAGGTAAAAGTTTGCTTTCTGCTGCCTTTTTCTTGCCTTGAGGTGGGTTTACTCGTTTTTTTCCAGAAGCTTTTTCTTCCTCTATCCTTCTGTTTTTCCTTTTCTCTCCAATGGGCAAACTCCGAAAGCTAGTGTCGACACCGGTAGCCATGCTCGAATTTTGGCATCGATTTAACGTCCCAGACAACGTTAGAATTACTTTGGCTAAACCGGATGACTCTCGCGAAGGAAATTAGGAAAAGCTTTCCCTTCCACTGGTTGCCATAGAGGAAGGGGGAGTTCGGTTTTTCATTCACCCTCTCCTTCGTAAAGTACTTCGGCATTACCGAGTAAATCCAATGCAGGTCTCTTCCAACTTCTTCAGAGTGGTTATGGGTGTTGTGGAAGTGAACCGTATCTTGGGTACCAACCTTAGTATCTGGGATATCGTTTATTGCTACAACATGGTAAAACACTCGTTTGGGTCGTATTACCTCAAAGCCAAAAGGGCAGCCGAGAAGTTGGTCACCGAACTGTCGGACTCTGGCAAGGATGTCGATGATGACTTCTTGTATCATACCTATTCGATGTTATTCTCCATTGAGTGCTTTGTTTACTTAGCTGCTTCTTGAGTTCTAATATCTTCCTTGTTTGGTGCAAGTGCTATTGCAAACAACCCGGCTCGGGGACCTTTACCCGGCGTGCACTTGGAGGATTTGAAGAAGGTTTGGGCCAACGAAGGGTTACCCGAGCAGAGGAAATTGGGTTGTGTTGCCCACATCCTTTTGAAATACATACTGACCTACCGAAGCTTCATCCGGCCGAACATGTCGGGAGTTCGGGTACCTGTTCCTACCTTGGTGGTAGCAGACATGCCCGAAGCCATTGTCCTACCCTTTACCCGATTGGAGAGTTAGGTAACTATTGCCCAGCCATCCTTCGTTACTGAAGAACCTGGTCCTTCATCGCCAGGTTACACAATCCCTATCTCCTCTTCCTCTTCGTCTTCACTTGATACGTCGGACCTTACACTCCTCGGGGAAATGGCCAACAGGAAGGCTCCCAACACCAATCTGTTGGCCCTTCTCACTCTTGGGGGGCCAAAAAAATGGACCGCTGTGGCCACCACTGCAAAGTCCGTGGAGCCCAGCCGTTCCAAGGCAACCGACCTCGCTGCTGAGCTCTCAGAGCCGGCTACTACCAAGATCATCGCAGCCCCGGCATCGAAGAGGCTGAAAAAGGTGGGAGAAACTGTAGAAAAGGAGATAGGGGAAGAGAAAGAGAAAGAAAAGGAGAGGGAGAAGGCGAAAGGAAAGAAAGTGGCAGATGCAAGGGGGATCCGAACCCCTGGACTCCCGTGCTATCGAAGCGGGGTTGCAGGATCAACATAGAAGACAAAGCGGCCTCCTCGG
Source organism: Heliamphora exappendiculata (assembly GCA_034768845.1). Taxonomy (NCBI): domain Eukaryota; kingdom Viridiplantae; phylum Streptophyta; class Magnoliopsida; order Ericales; family Sarraceniaceae; genus Heliamphora; species Heliamphora exappendiculata. The sequence continues at coordinate 17,262 of JAOTRH010419352.1, forward strand.
ATACTGCCTATGGACTTACTTAGGCACTGCTCTTGCCTACGGACATGGAGGACGTCCGAAAACTTTCTCATGAGACGCTTGTGCAATCCATAGTTCGGCACTCTATCCAGGTATCTTCCCCTATTCGGCCCTCTTATGCTCTTTTCTTTTATGTTATTGCTTTCCAATACCAACACCCTTCCTTCTTCCTCGTAGAGTCTTCAACGTTTGATGGCGATGGTACAGCGTGTCGAAGCTCAGGAGGGGGAGCTCACAAAACTATACCAGGCTAACTTGAATTATCTGAAGCAGATGAGCAAGTTGGAAAATAGTCTTCGAAAGAAGACTAGAGTTGTCGACGCAGCTCGGACCAGGGTCTCCGAACTGGAGGTGAAAGAAGCAGCGCTGGAGCGGCACCTAAAAGAGAAAGAGGAGAGCATAATTGCCTCCCAAGCTCAACTCAGTAAGGCTCAGGTTGAGGTGACCCTGGCCAAAGAGAAGGGCTATAATGAAGGCGTAGCAGAGGCCACAGAGGATTACAAGGAGCAGGTTGTCAAGCTCCAAGACATCATCTATGCTGCAGCCTGGAAGGACGCGCTTGAAGCGGCTGGGGTCGAAGCGTCCTCGCCCCTATATACAGAGATTTCCCTCCCGAGTAAATAATCCGAGGAGGGTGGAGAAGAGAGAGAGGCCCCAGTGGCGGGTGAAGGTACTGAAGAGCCATCCGCCGGGGCTAGTGGAGACTGTGGTGGAGCTGTACCTGAGCAGACTGTAGATCCTACGGTGATCGTGGAGGTTGGCACCCCGGTGGAGACAACCGAGGACTTCATTGCTGCCCCTTGAGGGTTTCGTTTCTCTTTTCTTTTTCGTTTTTTAAGTCATCATTGTACCGCCCTTTGGGGCTTATTTTGTAGGTTTAAGGGTGCCAGTCCCTCTTCTTGTTAATGAAATCTCATTACTTTATACTTGCTTTATGTCCTTGATGAGTTTCCCTACTAAGACCCTAATCAGTGAAGTCAACACAGACTCGCCACTTCCCATCCTTCTTCTTGACCACGACGGTGTTTGCTAACCAGGTTGGGTAGTGGATTTCCTTGATGGCCCCGGTCTACTTTAGTTTCTGAACTTCCTCAACCACTGCCTCTGCATGGTGTGGTGCCAATTTCTTAGGCTTCTGTATTACTGGCTTCCTCTGAGCATCCACATTTAACCGGTGGCTGATTATCTTGGGAACTATCACCGGCATCTCGTATGGTGTCCATGCGAAGACCGCTTTGTTCTTCTTCAAGAATTCAATTAGTTCGGTCTCTTCTTGTTCGGTCATGCTTGTTCCGAGCAAAAAGAATCGATCTGAGTCCTCCGGATTGATAACGACTTTCTTCAGGTCTTCTACCACTTTCTCCTCGACTGTTCGGCTATAGTCGAGGATCGTTAGGCCTTCCTCCATCTCAATAGTTTTTACTTCTAGATATTGTTCGGGGTTCTTCATTGTTGCTAGGAAATACCGCCTCGCTGTGTGTTGGTCTCCCTTGATTTCAATTACCTCTTTGCCCACTTGGAACTTCAGGGATTGGTGGTACGTTGAGGGTACTGCTCCCAGACTATGAATTCACGTTCTACCTATAATTGCATTATGAGTGGAAGGTTGATTAACAACTAAAAATTTAGTGTTTACCGTCGCAGGTCACGCCTTCACTGGTATGGTGATTCTTCCAACCGGCCATACTGGGTCTGTGCCAATGCCGATTAGTGGTGTCATGCTTCTTTTGAGCGCAGAGTCGTTCAGCCCCAGCTTCTGGAACAGGCTGTAGTACATGATGTCCATCGAACTTTCCTGGTCTACTAGCACCTGCATTATGTCATAATTGGCAATATGCAGCGTTAGGACCAGGGCATCATTGTGGGGTCGATGTATTCCTTCGAGGTCCTCCTCTGAGAAGCTTATTTCCTTGGTCTAGCTTTGGCTGGGATCTCCTTCTGTTCTTCGTCGCTTGCCTTCATCCACTTTCATAGCATGTGCGATGGTCCTGGCTTGGTTCCGAACAATTGATAGGGTGATGGACTCAACTGTGCCATGGATCATCTTTACCACACCAAGTGGAGTATCTCCTTGTTCAGGCCTTTGATCATGTTCTCAGTTTTTCTCTTCTCGAGCAGTCTTCTTGACATCAATGAATTCCAGCAAGTGCCCAGCTTGCACCAAGTCCTCTAAATGCCTTTTGAAGGTTCTGCACTCTCCAGTCATATGGCCATGATCTCGATGATAGTGGCACTTTCTCTTCTGATCACGTTTGTTTAAATCTCCCATCAACTTCAGAGGCCACTGGAAATATGGTTTGTCCTTGATCTGGTCCAAGAGCTTACGCATGGGTTCTTTGAATACCGTTTGCAAGGCCTGGTAAGCCACTGACTCCTTCTTCTCTTGGGATTGCTTTCTAGACTTCTGGTCTTTTATGCTTTTATCTCTCTTCTCGGGCTGTTTAACTGAGGCCACACTTTGTTCGGCCTGGTTTATATCTTCTTTCACCTTTGCATGCTGCTCTATCTTCACCATTAGTTCGGACATTGTGGAGACAGCCTTCTTGGTGAGGAATTGCCTCAAACAACTCTGAGGAGGCAGCCCGATTTTCAATGACGCCACTACAAGTTATTCACTGCAATCTTTAATCTCGTTGTAGGTCTCCCATTATCGCCGAGCATACTCCCGAATCGTTTCTCCATCACTCTTTCATAGGGCCAACAGAGTGTCAAAACTCTTCGGTTGTCTACTGTTGATTATAAATCGACCAGTAAAAGACTCAGCCAGTTGCTGCCAACTGACTATGGAACGTGGTGGTAACTTGTGGAACCAACTGAGAGCAGCATCCCCCAAACTGGATGGGAACATGCGGCAAAGAAGTGCATCATTCCCACTCCAGAGTGCCATTGCCTGTCGGTATTGTTGAATATGGCTCACTGGATCTGTCTTCCCATCGTACATCTCAAACTTTGGTGGAGAGAACTTGTGAGGTGGATCAGCATTCTAAATGACTTCGGCTAGTGGTGATACCGAGATCTGTTCCAGGGCTCTCCTTGCCACGTCTTGGGCTGTTCGGCCACCACCCTACTACATCCTAGAATCCATCCTTCTCTCCAACCATAGCCGTAGGTCTTGATTTTGGTCCAGTTCGGCCCGGGCTATTCTTTCATGACTTGGCCGAGCTGTTTCCATTTTAACGGTATCAGTGCGCCTAAAGCTCCTTATGCTTACCTCAGGTTCTTTGCGCCTCCTCCTTTGAGGGTAGCTCAGACTGTAGGAATTTGGGCTTTGTTCGGTCTCCTCTTGCTTGGGACTTTCTCTTCGCCTTACACGCGGTTCCCTTCGACCATCTTACCCTTGGATCAGTCGTCTGAGTTCATCAATCTCCTTGTCACGCTGCTCCATTCTCTCTTCTAGGTTGGTGATGATCTTATCTCGTTTGGTCAATCTTTCTTCCAATCTCTCTCTATCTTTTGAAGATGGGGGCGAAGATCTTTCTCCTCTGGAACTCGTGGTGGAATAGTCCAGTTGTCTCCCATTGTGTGAGGCGGCATCCCTTCGCCTTCGAACTTCTAAAGGGATCCTGGGGGCCCTTGGTCCTTCTAGAATAACTGGTATGCCCCTAGTACGACTTCTAGTAAATCAAGTCGGAGTCTGGCTCATTATTCTGTTGGTTCGAGATCGTCGTTCCCACAGACGGCGCCAAATTGTGCGCGTTACAAACTGGAGGTTTGTTCGGCACAATCAGGACCAATTGAATTGGCCTAATACTGATGACCCTAAACAGGATATGGGCCAAATTCCTCGCTGCCGAACTCACTAAAAGCCCGTCGCTGAACTCCTGCAAGGCAGAGAACACCGTTAGTGCCCCCCGATCTAATTTTACCAGGAGGCACTCCGACGCTCAAGTTAGATATCTCTCAGGGAGGTTTCTAGGCAAGGGCTGGGTTAAGAATTGCGTACCTGTGGTTGTGAGAGTGCTTTCTTCTATATAGGGGTCAAAACCTTATGAGGCTGAATTCTCTTGGAATTCTGTCTCCTGTTCTTTAGGGATTGTTTCCTATCTTATGAATCTTATTCTGATTTGTTTCCATCTGTATATCCGATCAAATCGTATATAGGATGGAAACTTATCTTTCCATTAAGAGGCCGACATAGGCTTCATTGGTCCGGGTTGCCCCTTTATGGGGTGAGTCAAACTTGTATGGCTTGAACAACTAATGGTCTGGGTTTCTTTGAGTACTGTACCAATCTGTTTTAGGCTGATCTACTTTTTGGGAATTTGGTCCTATTTAATTGGGCTGGGCTTTAGGCCCATAACTTCTATCCTCCCTCATATAGTAGGTAAAATTACTCACCTACAATTCTGAGAAATATTTTGTGATATCTTAGTATCTAACATCGAAAAGAAAAAAAAAAATTTTGAGTTATAAAAAAAAATATTTGACTCTTATACAACAATAAGGTATTTTTTTACGTAATAGAGACTCTAACAAAATTTCGCAATGAAACGTGCTTGAGTTTAAAAGCCTTACTCTTTTATCATTTTCTTAACTTTTGTTTATTATCTTCTTAACTTTTGTTTATATATAAAACTGCGTATTAGAAAAAGCAAAGATAAGGTGAAAAACAAAACAATTACCTTGGTTGATTTCCTTCTGACAAACAAAAGCTGGATATCTCTCTCTCTCTTAAGAAAAGATAAGGTGAAAGACAAAACAATTACCTGATTGATTGATTTCTCTGTGACAAACAAAAGCTGGATACCTCTCTCTCTCTCTCTCTCTCTCTCTCTCTCTCTCTCTCTCTCAAGAAAAGATAAGGTGAAAGACAAGACAATTACCTGGTTGATTTCCCTGACAAACAAAAGCTGGATACCTCTCTCTCTCTCTCTCTCTCTCTAATTAACACCACAAATCATCCCTTCTCTATTTATGACATTAGAATTTATGATCACTAGATATACATTTCTTAATGTATATAATGAATGTATAATAAAAGACTGATATTACTTGAACCACCAGTAGTTTACAAGCTATATCTCTACCAATACCATTTTAAATCATTTAGTCATCTACAATATAATTTAAATTTATACACTATCTCCATATTTAAACTAATTAATATACTTATACTTATATATATATTATAGAATGTTTTTCTTTCATTTTTTTTATTTTAGTAAAAAATTAATTATTATTATTATTTCTTAAAATATTTGAACTGTTACAACTTCTTAGTGATTTGAGCAAATAAAATTAATAACAATATTTTAAGGTTTGCCATTCTTTATTAAAAAGTAGTGGATCTATTGTATTGATTTTATAATTAAATGTTGTAGTATATTGTGATATGAATTAAAAGGAAAAACAAAATCGGTGAGACTGATATATGAAACTAAATTCAAGTTTATATAAATTGCATTTGAAAATGAGAATTATGTATCAATTTCTTGACACAAAAGAATTGTGGAATTTACTTTGTATTGAAAAGAAAAATATTAATGGTCGTAAAATAAAGAGAAATGGCTGGCGATTTGCGACAAAATAAATATTTAGTGTGCCGGTTGTGTTAAAGAGTTGTGTATTGAAAAGAAACAAAATAAAGAAATTAAATATTGTGTCGATTTTATAAATTGGGGGGAAAAAATATTATATTTGTGGGCCGGTGTTATGAGCCTTAAAAAAAATTTTGTGCGGCTCATATTGTTAAATAATAAGAATTATTTTGAATGATCAATATAATTGTGAAATAGCAAAGATGAATATTATAGAGATTGATTATATTTGTGATTTATTTTTCAACTAATTGTGTTATATTTTCAGTGAGACAAGCATTGAAATTTAGTAATGGATGGACATAAAAAAATGTGGTAAAATCCTTGGATAATATCCAAAATGATAAAATGATTAATGTTGTTCATAAATGTGAAAATTCTATTTGAATTTGAAATGTTGGATTTGATCCAAGATCATATTAATGATTGCTTAATATGATCTATTGATCATTGATTTATCAAAATAATAAAATGTGATAACTCAATACGAGTTTTTGGTGCTTTGGTTTAACCAAGATGATTTTTGTAATGTCCCAATTTTCGAATAATAAAATCTCTAACGACTAATAAGAGAAAGCCCAAAAAAAAGAACATCCTGCCCACAAAGCCAAGATTTGGAGTCAAAAGATACTTAAAGATGTTTGAAAACATTAAGAAAATACCTATTTTGAAAATGGATTTATAAACAGGGCACAAATTTCCCACAACCATGAACATAACTCGATCCTCCAGAAGATAACTCGATCCTCAGGATTACTTGAAATGTTGTTAGACAATGTGAGCCGAAACTCGTAGAAAATAGACTAACCATGAACATATGCATGACATGCTATGATGATTATGCGAAATACAAAACATAAATTTTTACCAAAAACTTAGTCTCGTTTTCCATCAATAAACCTCTTTTTACATAACCGATTTTCTTTACTAAAAAATAACCCATTACTTAGTCATTTAATTTCATTTCATTAATCTCATTCCAAGTCCTTAAATCCACAATTCACATACTCACACACCCATATGCATACCCGGTATCACTTTAATCCATTGGTTTGAACAACCCAAATTCCCAATTTTCATTTCATCATGTTCGTTTCCCTTTTTCTATAACCTGTCACAATTCTCAACAACACACGCACTCACACATACATATATACACTTCTCATGTTTCACCAAATCGTGGTTTAAGAAATAAGAACTGACGCCGGACAATCGTATAGACCCACATAGCGTTACAATTAACACGGCCACACAGGACCCATGAAGTAACGGACAGTTCTATGCCCCGACCCGACTAACATTTTTTCCCGGTTTACTAGTCGACGGGCAGAGAACTCAATCTGCGAAGTTTTTCAGTCTTTCACCGTGGAGCAACTTATGCCCAAACTAAAAAGATCCTTGAATTCAGAAGTTGGTTCTTTTGATATATCATATCACAATACACGCGCATGAGTTCAACCCAAATGGTTTCTCTTGCCAAATCAACACACTCAAACACACACTATACATTACACGCAAGTCCCAACCGTTAAACCCAGTTTCTCTCGGCAACACCCAACTCACACATAGAGTTAATAACAATGGTACACATTCTCAATTTCATGAAATTCACATTATTCGGTCTTAATTAGTCTAAAACCTCAAATCAACATCGTTCATCGTTATACTTATCAATTCAATAGATTTATGCAAAATCTCCAACCCGACACCCATAAGTTTTCATGTTTCGTAGAATACGATAAACATTCGTATATAATTCGACTAATACAACGCCCAATGGTCCAAAATTTCATTCAATTTCAACATTGAAGCTCAACGACTCAAAAACTCCTAATTTTTATGATTTTCACTCAAAACAAACCTTAACTTTTCCAAAATCACATGTTTATTGCTTACCAACGGTGATATCAAGATACATCTACTACAAATCATGCAAAAGCTCAAGATCTAACCTTATTTAACATCAAACCCAACTCTAGGGTTTTAAAAACATACTTTCTTTATGTTTTTAAGCACAATCCGCAAAAATATAACACATATCCATGCAACGATCAAGATTAGTCTTAGATCCTACCTCGTAGACGTTCAAAACTCGAGATCCAAGGTTCTAGTAAGCTCCAATCGCAAGAATCTCCAACCAAAAGGGTGAGAAGGAGCCTCCAACGCCAAACTTGAACCTTCAACGGTTGAGCCACCCAGAGAAAAGCAAGGAAACTCCCCAAGAGAAACCAAGAGAGCTCTAACAAGTCTCCAAACCTAAACCCTAGCTCCTCCTTTCAGTTCTAGAGAGAGAGAATAAAGAAATAAGAAAAAAAAAGCCCAAATCAAGACATTTAAAGTCTACTCGAGCAGATCTACCACCACTCGAGCGGTCCCATACCCGAGAGCTCATTGACACTTGTTCGCTTAAGCGATCTCCCCACTACTCAAGCGGTCATCGCTGAGAGGAAGATCCGAAAAAAGGGATGTATACACCAATTGAATTATAAGCCGAACACCTCGAGACTCACCCGAACAACCCATAATAAAGGTTCCAAGCATTACCGGGCATACCACTATCGTTAACAATCATGATCGTGATCAAGTTTTAATTCTTTTACAAAATTAAGCACTTAGCCATATCCCACCAAACACATACATAATTTCATGAATCCTTATAAATAAAAAGGGTCCGGATCCTTACAATTTTTGTTAAGTCTTGAAAATTTTTGAGATGAATTATTGGATATGAGACTAAGAATTTTTAAAACTTCTTGGCCATTGTTCTCTGGGACAAATTAAATATGATCCGTTATGCTAATTGAAGCTAACATTGATAAATATTTTTATTAAGTGTGATTCATTATGTCAATTGAAGGTAACGATGATAAATTTTTTGTCCAATTATAATGTCTGTCAGACTTTCAAAGTATGATAATGAACAAATATCTTAAGGTAAATTTTTTGAGTTTAACCCATTTGGTTACTATTTTGAAAATCAAAATATTTGAAATATTTTTGTAGAGTTTGTTTGAAAATAAAGTAATATTTGTTTGCATAATTTTTGAATCATAAAATATTTTTAAGGTATTTTGAATTTTCGATTTAAGAGAAAAAAGTCTTTATTTTAAACAAAAGAAGAGAAATAATATCTTTTATGAATAATGTTAGAATCCGTTGTACATGATGTGTATAATAATAATAATTAAATATTTGATTCAAGAAATAATTGTGGAGATACATAATTATAGTGTAAACCCTTAAGCATTGTTTAAGATGAAATGTGAATTGCTCAAGCATTAATTATGGTGTGATAGGCAAAATACCTAAAATATATTTTAAGATATCTATTTATGAGTAACCAGAGAAGGAAAATTAAAATTTGGTTGAGCCTCTAACTATTTCATTTATGTTGTAAAATATGCATCGAGGGGGATTAGATTTATACCTATACAGGTGCCACAAGTAAAGGTAACTCAATTTATATGAATGGAGATCTTAGGCCCATAGCTTTTTTAAAGGTGATGTATTTAATTGCAGTGCACACTTAATGGATTCACCTATATAGGTGTGGAGGTGGTACCGCTTCCTATGAAAATGTAGGCAGGTTCTCTAGAGCACTTATGAAGATCTAGATATGACACATGGCCGCTTAGCGCCAACCAGCATTGAACAAGTTCTGATTAGATAATATAATGTGATTGACATGTTCGGTTGTGTTACACCTAAAAGAATTTGGTTGATAAACTTATTGTATTTTATCAAATTTTTGTAATCCCGACTTGTTTATCCTAAATATTGTTTCATAGTCCAAAAGACACTGCCATAATGCTTTAGATGTTCGTGTCCCATTATCGAACTTTATATATTTTATTTGTAATTTTGAAATAGTGGGAGATTGTTGGAATTTTTTTAAAAAAAATTTTATTTATTTCAAAATACAAAAAATAGAAATAAGATTTATTACAAATATTAATTACTTTTATGGTGCAATTGGAGATTAGGTTATGGAGCTAGCCGTTGGGCTCTTTATTGCCTAAATATATTATATTAAGTTTTCTAAATGCAAATTATTCTTTGTCAATTAAAGAATAATAAAGGTTTTTATTGCTAAAATTTTTAAACAGTTGGTAGGGGTTACTGACTTAATCATTTTGGTCCAATCACCACTTTATATATCTATCTTTTTCTTTCTAGAGGTGTGTGAGAAAAGAAAAAGAAATTACTTTTGATAACATGGATTTTTTAGAGTTAATTTGTCAAGCCAAAATTATATAATATTATTTTATATTATTTTTTAGTTTGATCTTAGGATGTTCAATGGAGCACACCTCCACATTTGCATGTTCATACTTATGGGGAACCAACAATTAAATCTCGAAGAGCATGCACTGAGTCATGTACTCCAATGGGTAAAAATTTACTCTTAAAGATAGTGAGATTCCTCATACCTTTGTTGATAAATTTATTCATTATTGTTGAATTATATTTTCATATACTTATTTAATTTTCTATTTAAATATAGCATTTATGTCCTCAAAATATTTTCCTACAAAAAGAACTATAATATCAACAGTTAAAAAGTAAATTCTATTCTAAAAAACTAAAAAAATCCATGTCATTATTCAAAATAATTTATCTTAAAAGCAAAATATATAAGTTTGTGCTCACAGAAATATGTTCACTTAAGCCTGATGAGGGAGCAACCGATGAGGAAACCCAACCTTATTAGAAGTAATAGAAGGCTGATCAAATGACGCGGTGTTACATTTTGGCATCCTTGTCAAATGTATACAACATTAGCATCAATCTATGTAAGGACCGGATACGTGTTTATTTTGTACTTACATGTTTTCGGTTAAGTGAAGAGACAAAATTAATTTTGAACGTGGGTATTATAAAATTTTGTTCGTTAACGATTAACTTACTGATATGTGAAACTGTAATTGACATATAGGATGATAAATAACAATAATTTGTGGTTAAGTGTGGCTTACTAATTTAAATTCTTGTAATATGGGTTTAAAATTTTAGTTGTAAATGTGAGATTAAATTAAAAAGTTAATGGAATTAAATTAGAAAGAAAAATGAGAAAATCATAATAAGCAAGCCAAACAAGGCCCTAAGATATTTTCTAGAAGCATGGAGAATTAGAGAGAGAGGATTAAAGCCCAAAACCCCCCTTCACTCCCCGTCAGTTTCTTCTTCTTCCTCCATTTCTCCTTTCTTTTGTTCTCCCAACCATAATAGGATCCAAGCTCTTGCCTCCCTTCAATTTGGTGAAATTAAAGGCTTGTTTGGAGGCAACAAAAAAAGGAGTAAGGTTTATTTAGCAAGAGAAACACAAGGATACATCAAGGAGCAAAACTCCAAGTAGCCGAAACCCTAGGAGGAAGAAAGTGATGGAATCTCAAGGCTTTGAGTTAATTGAGTTAGGATTTAGATTTTCTCATATGTTTTATATTGATTTGGTTTGATACTTTGCTCGCATGAATAAAACCTAGTTGATTTCGTACTTGATTAACAAATTCATGGATTTGTAGGTGATTTGAGTTGGGTTTGATGAAAATGGGAGTTTTGAGAAATGATTTAACCATGATTTTGAAGAAATGTTGTGAGAAAAGAAGTTTATGAGACTTTGGATTCCATGTTTTTGTATAAAAATGGGTTTAAATTAGCTTCAAAACTTAGAAAAAAATCAATTTTCGGTGCAAGACCGCTTGATGGACCAATCGATCGGTCTATCAAGCAGTCAAGAGCTATTCTCGGCATTTTTTGCAGGACAGACCGCTGGATTGACCGATTGATCGGTCTATCGCGTGGTTTGTTTCACTGATTAAAATTTTATTTTTCAAATTAATGTATCTCTCTCATTCGAACTCCGAATGGGGTCAATTTTATACTCAAATCGAAATCCCGGAAGTTCTCTTTCTAATAAGACTACTCTCACAAAAAAAATTCTTTTTGTAGAAAAAGTTATAACCAAAATAGTAAGGGTTTATCAAAAAATTTTAACCATTTTTCACCCATTTTTGGCCAAATGTCTTAGAAAATGTTATTTTTTTCATCCTTAATGAACTTTTTATCAATTTTCTTGATCCATGGGCTATGGATACACCTATATAAAAATTGGTTTTCTACATATAACGTTTTTTTTAGAACAAGAAAGGGTATTTGAGGGTTGTGATATGATGTGATCATCATTTGACATTGCTAAGCATTTAGAAGAAAAACTTGATTTTCAAATTTGTGTATATGCGTATGATGGGTGCATTTCATTTTCCTTCAGATGATATGATTATAATTGAATTAAAATTTATATTGAAACTTGGTGATATTGAAATAATGATGTGAACTAAGAGAAACCACACAATGAAATTATTAACTTGAATTGAAACCCTATGATTGAATATGAAATATGCATAATGAGGGGCTGCGGTCATGCGGTGAAAGCCTACGGATGTTTACATTCTGATAATAATGAATCGGATGGATTGATGTGGATTAAGTTGGCCCGGCGGGTCCGCGGTAAATGACCAAAAAGTTACGCAAGACGGGGACCACATGCCCACAGGTTAGCCCCCGAAATGTGGTGTTGTATCGTGGTGAGTTATAGAGCTATCTATTACCCAATGGCTTTGCGTAGCCTATTAAAAATTAATAGGGAGGGGTTTTTATAAGTTACACCCGATGCCGGTTCATTATTGTGATACAGTTTTGTGATAAATCGGATATAAAAATGTGATATAATTTTTGTAAAAATCGGATAATGAGATAATAATATGGGTAAAATGTGAAAGAAATGAATGTTTTGAAAAGGCTTGTGGAATTAATGAATTGGCGTGCGTAGGTGTGTGTGTGGGAGTAAATAATAAACTGACGGAACTTACATCTTTATTTTGGTGGCACCCATCACACCTCACAAATCATGCATTACATGTGAGTTAATCTTTATCCTACGAGTTTCGGTTCATGTATATTTACCAAACACATTTCAGGTTCCGAAGAGCGGGGTGACACCAAAGCCATGGAAGCCTTTGGGAAGGGCCAGTAGATGGAGTTATATTGCCCTTTCTTTTTATTGTACATTAAACTATGGAAAGTGATGTAACGTAAGGGATAATTAATGTTGTATGTTACACTAAACATTTGTGGTAAGCCTGAAAATGTACTTCTGGAATTTGGTTCATTCTGTTAAATCTTTTGAATGATATGTACAATATTTTCTTAAGTTCTTGGGCTTTACCTGTGGTTATGGTTTATGTATGGTAAATGTTAGATTTTGTTGACGGACTCGAGTTTGGGTCGTGACAGAATGGAATCAGAGCTCTAGGTTCGAATACCTAGGAGCTGTGGGAATAACAATGAACTGTATGTGTGACTTTTTTATGAGATTAGGCACCACTACACAGCATGAATTGTGTGCTTGCATGGGTTTGTGATTGAATTATTTTGCGCATGTTATGTGTTTATATGAGCATGGAGGGTTGACTCTTAGAGTGATGTGGCATGCCATTTAGCGTCCAGTCAACTACTTTGGGGTTCGAAATAGATAAGCGTTTGACCGACGTTCTTTCTATGAGAAATTTGAATTAGTTACCCAGATTGTCGCGTTACTCTGAGGCTTTCCCTCGGTATGTGAATATGTGTTGATGTGATGTGACTACGTGGTGAGTAGCGTGTAGCTCGGCTTTAGAAGGTTAAGTTCGATTTCACCTAGTTGGGAGTTGAGATATCCTCATTATATGAGCTATGTCTGTGGGGCTAGGATGAGTTGTGGTCTAGGTGATAGTGTGGGTTGTGGAAGTGAGTCTTGGGGGTCAATAATCGTAGTGGGTGTAAGCCCGTGAGAAAAGCATTGAGTGTTTGGTGTGTGTTGTGCTTCCAGTAGCCTAATAGATGAGTATGGTAGGGTATTTGAAACCTCTTAGAGGTTATTTGTTGTGGTTGGATATGAGGTGTGGCCTCGGGCGCGTTGAGGATTATGTACGTCATTAGCCGTACCATGTCTTAAGCTGTACTATGTCATGAGCCGTGTGCCCCAAGATTGGGTATAGACGGGAGCATAGTGGACGAAAACACGGTGGATGGGAGCGTAATAATCTCTGACCTACGGTATGTTAGAAAGTCTGAGCTTAAACGGTGTCTGGGAATGTCCCTTACCCTGAGGGGTGTTATTAGTAACCACAGTGGTATCTTATGGTTTTGAAGGCCTATTTGATGATCCTTGTGCTTTCCTCGTGCTGTGGTGCTGAATCTTGTTTCTTAATAGAAGTCAAAAGTGTATGAGGAATGAGTAGGTGGATTAAAGATGTTGTCAATGGATTGGTTAATAAGTGATGTGCATGTACGTATGATGAGATGTACATTGGAGGTGGATGTGATTTAACGAGCAATGGTTTGAGGTTATTCAGAAATTTTTCTTGAAATAAAGGTTTATGGCTTGATTTGTTGTTCTTAAAATTGGAAGATAATGTGGAATACATGGTTTTCGATGAGAATGTGAGTGTGAGTGCGTGACATTTGTGGGGCAAGTGATAGATGTTGTTGGTGAAGCTGACTCGGTCGTCTTAGCATGACGTGTCTGTGTGAGGAGATCCCATGAAGAGATGTTATTGGTAGTGTGTGACCTGGCATAAGTTCTAAAGATGGTGATGTTGTCTTACCCCTAGGAGCGAGTGATAGGGTGGTGCCGTTTGGTCTGGAGTCGGTAGGCAAGGTTTGTTTGTCTATGTTGTATGTAGTCGCCTTTATGTTTGAATAGCTGTGTGCTGGTGGTATTCGTATAGTGACATAAGAGATGGGTGTTCTCGATTGAGCATTTATGTTTTCTGGTGGGTGTACCAGAACCGCAAGCTAAAGACTGTGGCAAGGGTTTTACCTACCCATCTGGTTGTTACCTACCTGTAGAATATCGAGTTGATGTGCTGCAACCCTGTGAGGAGATGTCCTAAAGTGATGTGAATATATGTGATGTTGTCTTTGGTGGTCAATTGGTGAGGGTCGTATAGACGCGTGTGATGTATTGTTGGGATGTGAAGGAGTGGGCCATCATTAATGTGCTTGGGTAGAGATCTAAGTGTGAAGACTTAGTGCTACGAATGATATAACCAGTGTGTAATGGTGGTCCTAAAAGGTAGTGATGTGGAGCGAGAGCGTTGAGCTGCGCGACTCGTGGTCTTCCTAGCAGGAGAGATGTTTTGTGGTTGGTTGAACAATGTGATTGCTCTTTCTTAGTGGGAATAAAACGCTGGGGTTGTATAAGTGTGGTTGTATTCACCGTAGTTCCTTGAAGAGCCCGTTTGCTTTACCCTGTAAACCTGAGCGTTTTGAGTGACGCTTCTGGAAGGATCACTTGATTTGTATTAAGGGTCGATAGCTTCAAATCTCGTGAGATCCCTAAGGGAGCTCGGTGATTGAGTTGTTTATGGGGTGAGATTCTCGAGTGTCAGTTCTGTGAAATTTGTACGAGAATGCAGGTCTGCGGCTTGGTCGTTATCCTCGTGATTAGAAGATTGTGTTTGGGAACTGTGCCAGGTGTATGAGGTTTGAAAGGACCATAGAAGGGTTCGGTTGTGTGGTTAGCTTAGTGTTGAGATGGTGTATCCTGAGTGGGATAAGTATGGAAGTTGTTTATGTTTGACCTTAGGTTCAGAGGTGGGTAAGTTGTTTACCCATGGGAACGAAGTGTAGTGTAATAAGATTCAACATTGTACTGTGTGGTTTGGATGGCCTGGGGTGATAGGTGAGAAATCGTGGGTTAAGATGTCTACAATAGATACGTACCTGGGAGCGAGAATGCAGGAAGCGTCTGCATGATTACGAAAGTCATTATTAGCTTGGGATGAAAGGTTTCAGGATTAGATTTCCTTTTGTTTGGTGTCGTGCGCTTTCTACGTAAGTTACTTGGACAGTGGGCTTAAGGTCGTGATATGGCCGTGATTTGCCTAATGAAAGTTAGATCAATGAAGCGCAATCTTGAGAAGTGAGGTCTTGGCGTAATGGGAATGTTGGCATTGCGTCTCCGCGTATGATTGGTGACGAGTTTGTAGTCTTATGGGATGTGATGTACGAGGTATGATGTTTGATGGTGTTCACACATATGCGAATGAGGTCTAAGAGTTAAGAGTTTAAGTATGATGGATGATCTGAGTAGCATGGTCGAGGTCGACAGCAGTTGTGTGACTATGGTCAATACAACTTCAAGGTGAGATTTACAAGAGTACGTTGAGGTTGGATCATGATTTTTGATTAACCGTTTCTTTCTTAGGGAGAAGATACGGTTGTCTCGCGAACAGTTATGGTGTACGGATTGTTTCACCTTGGTGAGGTGTAACTGTTAGGATCGTTGGTTGACTCTTGGTCTGGCTATTGTGGAAAAATGGAAGTCCCTGTAGATTAGTGTCCGTGATGTGATCCGTGAGTTTGTGCCTTAGGAAATGGATACTACCGAAATCAGGTGATTGGAGGGCCGAGTTCCTCGTGGGTTTTCTGTAGAGTTGTGTACCCTTGGAAGATTGGGTTGATTGACTAGGAATGTTTGTCCTTGTTGATGAAGGAGTTAGTGTCGAGGCATAGAATCCTTTTCTTCACTGATTAACCAAGAATCGTTAGCCGTGGTGTGCAGCTTGTTCTTAGTTGGAACCTTACGGCTAGAATATTTACATGGTGGGTTTGATAGGCTCTTGTGAGTCTGGAATTGTGTTCTGTTTGGAGCTTTGGATTTCTCAAAATTTTTAATGTGCAATGAGTGATTCGACCATTTGAAGGGAAGACTTGAGTGCGCATGATGATGTCGATGGGTGGGGTCATGTAAATACGAAAAATCATAAATTGTCTAATTCGAGGTGTTGTAGACTCGAGAGACCGATGGGTAAATTTAATGCGTCATGACAAGGGATGTGATTCCGTCTGTATAAGTAAGTGATTACCAATGAAGCATTTGATTCATGAGGTGCGCTTAATCCTAGTGACTCACGGAGTTCAGGTGGCTGTGTTAGTATTGATGGTTGAATGATTCAAGTAATGCCGTACAAGTAGTGATATGGTTTTAAGTTTGTGGTAGTTAATTGGCCGTAAGGGTATGGGTGATTTTTGGAATAACACGCAAAACCCTTGTGAACAACGTCAAAGTTTGGCAACATGTGTTGGGGTTGGGAGAATAGTCCTCGGAGTACATTGGAAAAAAAAAACTCTAATGGTGATAGTTCTTATGTGTTTGGTTTAATTTTAAGTCCAGATTGAGGATGTTTACTCTCCAAAAATGTGTATGCGGTATGAAATGATGGTTATGGAGGGATAGTCGGTGACTAATGCAGAGGAGGTTGACTTCAATCTTGGTATTGGATTTAGCTTGGAGTAGTGACCCAACCCGCTTGAATTTAAAGCGTTTAAGTGATGATTTTGGATAAGAATTGACATCGTGTCAAACAATGATAAATTGATGATTCTAACAATTGTGAGATGTTAGTATTCTAAAGTTAAGTCTGATGCCATCTCTGGGAACAAAATCCCATATAAAACAAACAATTAGCTAATTATGTGGGTAGATATTCAGATTAAAGGAAGGTTTAGTGTGACTTGAGACGAATTTCGAAAACGAAATTCCCAAAGGGGAGAAAGTTATAAGGACAGGATACGTGTTTATTTTGTACTTACATGTTTTCGGTTAAGTGAAGAGATGAAATTAATTTTGTTCGTTAACGATTAACTTACTGATATGTGAAACTGTAATTGACATATAGGATGATAAATGACAATAATTTGTGGTTAAGTGTGGCTTACTAATTTAAATTCTTGGAATATGGGTTTAAAAATTTAGTTGTAAATGTGGGATTAAATTAAAAAGTTAATGGAATTAAATTAGGGTGAAATGGATCTTGAGAGTTAAAGTTAGAAAGAAAAAGGAGGAAATCATAATAAGTAAGCTAAACAAGACCCTAAGATATTTTCTAGAAGCATGGAGAATTAGAGAGAGAGGATTAAAGCCCAAGACCCCCCTTCACTCCCCGTCGATTTCATCTTCTTCCTCCATTTCTCCTTTCTTTTGTTCTCCCAACCATAATAGGATCCAAGCTCTTGCCTCCCTTCAATTTGGTGAAATTAAAGGCTTGTTTGGAGGCAACAAAAAAAGGAGTAAGGTTTATTTAGCAAGAGAAACACAAGGATACATCAAGGAGCAAAACTCCAAGTAGCCGAAACCCTAGGAGGAAGAAAGTGATGGAATCTCAAGGCTTTGAGCTAATTGAAGTAGGATTTAGATTTTCTCATATGTTTTATATTGATTTGGATTGATACTTTGCTCGTATGAATAAAATCTAGTTGATTTCATACTTGATTAACAAATTCATCGATTTGTGTGTGATTTGAGTTGGATTTGATGAAAATGGGAGTTTTAAGAAATGATTTAACCATGATTTTGAAGAAATGTTGTGAGAAAAGAGGTTTATGAGACTTTGAATTCCATGTTTTTGTATAAAAATGGGTTTAGATTAGTTTCAAAACATAGAAAAAATTAAATTTTCGGTGCAAGACCGCTTGATGGACCGATCGATCGGTCTATCAAGCAGTCAAGAGCTATTCTCGGCATTTTCTGTAGGCCAGACCGCTAGATAGACCGATCGATCGATCTATTGCGCGGTCTGTTTCACTGATTAAAATTTTGTTTTTCAAATTAATATATCTCTCTCATTCGAACTCCGAATGGGGTCAATTTTATATTCAAATCGAAGTCCCGAAAGTTCTCTTTCCAATAAGACTATTCTCACAAAAAAAATTCTTTTTGTAGAAAAAGTTATAACCAAAATAGTGAGAGTTTATCAAAATTTCTTAACCATTTTCACCCATTTTTGGCCAAATGTCTTAGAAAATGTTTTTTTTTCATCCTTAATGAACTTTTTATCAATTTTCTTGATCCATGGGCTATGAATACATCTATATTAATATACTTGGATTGGGTTGCAAGTGTTGTACCGGTTGGTTGGGTTTTATGATAAAATTGGTTCTCTACATATAACGTTTTTTTTTTAGAATAAGAAAGGGTATCTGAGGGTTGTGATATGATGTGGTTATCATTTGACATTGCTAAGCATTTAGAAGAAAAACTTAGTTTTTAAATTTGTGTATATGCGTATGATGGGTGCATTCCATTTTCCTTCAGATGATATGATTATAATTGAATTAAAATTTATATTGATACTTGGTGATATTGAAGTAATGATGTGAACTAAGAGAAACCACACAATGAAATTATTAACTTGAAATGAAACCCTACGATTGAATATGGAATATGCATAGTGAGGGGCTACGGTCCTACGGTGAAAGCCCGCGAAGGTTTACATTCTGATAATAATGAACCGGATGGATTGATGTAGATTAAGTTGGCCTGGTGGGTCCGCGGTGAAAGACCGAAAACTTGCGCAAGATGGGGACCACATGCCCACGGGTTAGCCCCCAAAATGTGGTGTTGTATCGTGGTGAGTTATAGAGCTATCTATTACCCAATGGCTTTGCGTAGCCTATTGGGAATTAATAGGGAGGGGTTTTTATAAGTTACACCCGATACCGGTTCATTATTGTGATACGATTTTGTGATAAATCGGATATGAAGATGTGATATGATTTTTGTGAAAATCGGATAATGAGATAATAATATGGGTAAAATGTGATAGAAAAGAATGTTTTGAAAAAGGCTTGTGGAATTAATGAATTGGCGTGCGATGGTGTGTGTGTGGGAGTAAATAATAAACTGACGAAACTTGCATCTTTATTTCGGTTGCACCAATTACACCTCACAAATCATGCTTTACATGCGAGTTAATCTTTATCTTACGAACTTCGACTCATGTATGTTTACCAAACACATTTCAGGTTTCGAAGAGCGGGGTGACACCAAAGCCATGGAAGTCTTTGGGAAGGGCCAGTAGATGAAGTTATATTGCCCTTTGTTTTTGTTGTACATTAAACTATGGAAAGTGATGTAACGTAAGGGATAATTAATGTTGTATGTTACACTAAACATTTGTGGTAAGCCTGAAAATGTACTTTTGGAAGTTGGTTCATTCTGTTAAATCTTTTGAATGAAATGTACAATATTTTCTTAAGTTCTTGGGCTTTTCCTGTGGTTATGGTTTATGTATGGTAAATGTTAAATTTTGTTCACGGACCCGAGTTTGGGTCGTGACAATCTATACCCAGTGCCTATGATATGATTATGAACCTCAAAGAGATATTTTAGGATTAAAATCATGTCGTTGGCAGGTGACCATAAAATTCCTGATGAACACAACTATGACTAAAGGCACCATAGTTAGGGATCATGTGAACTGGAGATCCTTGGAGCTGATATTGACGAAAAAACCCAAGTTGATATCATACTCCAGTCACTGCCTTATAGCTTCAAGCAGTTCTGCCTAAATTATACCATGAATAAATTGGAGTATTCCCTGGCATTTCTGTCAAAATAATTTCTATTTGCTGGTTGTTGATGTCATGCCCCAAAAATACGGATCACGCGAACCACCTAAGAAAAATTCGTTTCGAAATACTAAGATCCATCAAAACCACTCGAGCCCAATTTTATATAATTGTTAGTATGGATCACTCCTCCATCTGAAAGGTTCATTGCGAAGCGATTTATTTGGGATTAGGTAAAGGTTAACACTTAACTATATATAATAGTATTCTCTCCATATGAGTCACTGTTATTATATACTGGACCGAAGTTATGTCACTATTTTATTTTACTTAGCAGGGTCAGTTGCATAGATAGTAAAATTAATAGGGATTAGCCTGTTTGTTCATATGATGGATAGTTGACGTCCTCCCATCGAGGCATGCTATTCATAGGGTTCCAGGCTGCTGGTGAATTTCTTTTAAAATGGTAGAGGGAACTAAATTAAAATAAATTCAAAGTATTGTTCATCATAATTAACGACATTTTTAATTGTGTGATTCTCAGGATTAAAATGACTTTTAACCCACTCGCTTTAATACTCAAAGAAAATAAACTAACGGGACCAAATTTTATTGACTGAAAAAGTAACTTGGATATAGTTTTAACTACCAATGGTATTCTTTCAATACAAAAAAATGTGCTTATTTCAGAAAAAGATTCTTCCTCTGGGCCGAAAGGCATGAAGAAGAAAAAAGTTCAAACACAGGGAGACACAATTTCCAAGGTAGTTAGTAGGCCACGGACTGGTGTAAAAAAGCCAAAAAGTAGATGTTTTCACTATAACCAGACAAAGCACTAGAAAAAGTTATGTCCAGTATTTCTTAAAAGGCAGAACAAATAGGGTAATTTCTGTTCACTGGTTGTGGAAACATGTTTAGCGGTGTTATCTACCGAAACCTGGTGTGTAGATACGAGAGCCACTGATCATGTCTGCAATTCATTGTAAGAATTTCAAGAAACCCAATAACTTAGTGATGGAGAGATTTACTTACATATAGGTAATAATACAAAGGTAACAACCGTTACAGTGGAAGATGTCACTCTCAGTTTTAGTGGAGATAAAGTTTTAATATTGAGAGATTGACTTTATATACCTTCTATTAGAAGGAACTTAGTTTTTTTTTCTAGATATGTTAAAGACGGATATTTGATTTATTTTAATAACTTTGTGATTTTTAAGGATAATAAAATGGTTATCTATTCTTGTACATTGGTGGATGATCTTTATGTTATTACTCTAATCTCTCCTACACTGCAACTAACTGAAATGAATAACACATCTAATTTACCATATAAGAGAAAGTTTCCTTCTTTAATGAACCAAATATTTCTTTGACACATACGTTTGAGTCATATTAATCTAAAAAGGATAAATAGACTGGTAGTAGAAGGACCTTTGAGTTCATTAGAAGTAGAGGTACTTTTAATCTGTTAGAGGGTAAGATGACCAAAATACCCTTTTTGGCCAAAGGCTATAGAGATAAAGAACCGTTAGAGTTGGTTCATTCTGATGTGTGTGGTCCTATGACAATCTAGGCTAGAGGTGACTTTGAGTACTTTGTCAGTTTTATTGATGACTACTCAAGGTATGGATACATTTACCTAATGCATCGTAAGTTTGAATGCTTTGAAAAATTTAAAAAATTCAAGGTGGAGGCAAAGAAGTGTCTAGAAAAAAGTATCAAATCATTATGATTCGACCGCGGTAAAAAATACCTCTTTGGAGAGTTTAAGAATTACCTGTCATCAGAAGGGATTGTATTCCAGTAGACTGCACCTGACATTTGATAATAGAATGGTGTAGCAGAAATAAGGAATATGACTCATTTTGGGGACTCGTAATAGAGACAGCGGCTTACATTCTAAACTTGGTACATTCTAAGCTAGTCAGTACCTTTTACTCCCACAGAATTGTGAACCGGGTGTAAGTCTAGTTTGAAACACATTCGAATTTTGGGGTGTTTAGTACATGTGCTAGAAAAGAACGCGGGTAAGTTGAAACCGAGGACAGAAGTCTGTTTCTTTGTGGGATATTCCAAGAAAACGTTGGATAGTCTATTTTATAATCCTAAGGATCAAAAAGTCATTGTTTGCACCAATGCCCGATTCTTGGAAGAGGATTATATTATGGATAACGAGCCCAATAGCAAAATTATTCTCGAAGAACTGAGAGAAAATACTAGTAGAACGGAAAAGAAACCACAAGTCACTAATATTCTATTATCTCATCGTAGTGGAAGGATTATCGGGACAAATGCAAATCAAGAATAGGTTGCTAATGCACAGGGTTTAGATTTTGTACAGCATGTTACTGCTAGTATACAGACACAGATAGTGCCTCGTCATAGTGGGAGGATTACTCATCAACCTGATCAGTACATAATCTTGGGTGAGTCTTTCGACAAGATCCCGACAAATCTAGATACTGAGTCCTGTAACTACAATAAAGCACTTCAGGACAAAGATATAGATATTTGGCAAAAGGACTATGAATTTAAAGATAGAATCTATGTATTCCAATCAAGTCTGAGAACTTATAGAACCACCCGAAGGAATAAAACTCATTTGATGCAAGTAGATCTACAAGAGAAAGAGAGGAGCAGACGAAAATGTTAAAACCTTCAAAGCTAGGCTTGTTGCTAAAGGGTTCACTAAAAAAAAAGAGATCAATTATGAGGAAACATTTTCACTGGTAGTCATACTTAAGTCTATCTGAATTCTCTTATCCATTCCTGCTCATTTCGATTACGAAATCTGACAAATAGATATCAAGGAAGCTTTTCTTAATGAAAGTCTTGACGAGTGTATCTATATGATACAACCAGACGAATTTATTGTAAAGAGTCAGGAACACATATTGTGTAAGCTTAAAAAATCTATTTATGAAATTAAGCATGTATCGAGGTATTAGAACACTCGATTTGATCAAGCCATTAAATCTTATAGTTTTGACAAAGTCCAGATGAGTCTTGTGTGTACAAAAAGTGTGACAGAACCGTGGTGATTTTTTTAGTACTTTGTGTAGACGATATCTTGCTCATCGAAAATGATGTGGGAGCATTATCTACGGTTAAAGTATGGTTATCTAGGCAATTTGATATGAAGGACTTGGAAGAAGCCAGTCACATCCTTGGGATCAAGCTTATGCGAGATCGAAAATAAAAGATGTTGGGCTTATCATAAGCAAAGTATATCGATGATATCTTTACTTTTTTTAGCATACAAGATTCTAAGAAAGATTTTATCTCTTTCAGGTATGGAATCACTCTATCCAAGGATCAGTGTCCTAAGACACCTAATGAGATAGAGAAGATAAAGGCGGTTCATTATGCTTCGACAGTAGAAAGCCTCATGTATGCTATGCTTTGCACTAGACCCGACCTCTACTTTGCCGTTGGCATGATTAATAGATATCAGTCTAACCCAAGATAGATGCATTAGATTGCGGTAAAAAATATAATCTAGTACCTGAAAATAACTAAGAATTATATGTTGATTTATCAAGCAGAAAGTCAAGTACTTTTGGGGCTCATTTGATAACTCGGACTGGATTGGATTGAATTAGTAGTGAGGTGGGATTGGTAATGAGGTGAAACTAGTAGTGAGGTATGATTAATTTTTTTGTGTTTGAATTGAGTAGGATTAAATAATAGACTAGATAATGATTTTTTCTTGTATTAAGTTAATTTATTTTAAAATTAACTTAAATAAATTAATAAGTTAAATTTTATGTTATTGTTAAATTTTATGTTATTTAGTTTAATATTTTAATATTTTTTATTATTTTTTAAAATTTTTAAATTCACTTCTTAATCTAATCATTCCTAATCCAACACCTCCCCCCTCACTAATTATCCGTCATATGACCAACTAGCAATCCGTTCAGATAACTAGTTCGAAAACTTAACAAATATTGAATTGGACTATACTCTGAACTATTAGTTCGCCTGGACTAATAGTCCGAGTGGACTAATAGTCCGTCGAAACAAACGAGGCCTTGGGGTACACTAATTAAGATTTTCAATCTGATAAAGATTTCTGTAAGTCTATCTCAGGATATGTGTTTACCTTATAAGGTGGAGTTATAAGTTGGAGGAGTATCAACCAGTTCTGCATTGCTGATTCAACCATAAAGGCTGAGTACGTGGTAGCTTCTAAAGCAGCCAAGAAGGACGTTTAACTCATGAACTTCTTATTGGATTTAAATGTGGTACCTTCAGTTCAATCGGCAATTACACTTTATTGTGATAATAGTGAAGCGGTTGCAAACACAAAGAAGCTAAGAATCCACAAGAGAGGAAAGCACATTGAGCGTAAATATCACATGATACTAGAAATTAGATAGAAATGTGATATTGCTGTAATCAAAATTGCATCAAGAGACAACCATGCATAACTTTTTACAAAAAGCCTACTGGCTAAGACCTTTGATAGTTAAGTAGAGAGTATGGGAATCAGATATATGACAGTATAATTTTGAGTATAAGTGGAAGATTGTTAAGGTTGGTATCCTGAAAATTATATTTTTAGTATTTAAATTTATTTTTAATAAAATTAATTTTTTATTGTATGAGAATCTTAATGAGCAATATATATATATATCATTTTTTTAATGTTATGCATGGATGTCCTTTATTCTGTACAGTATTTAACCTAGTGTGTAGAGTGCGGCTTACACACAGAAGATCAAATTTTAGGTTCTTGCAGAATATAAGTTTTATGTTAACAGTTTAGATGAAAATAGGCATACCATTGATACGACTGTAGCACAGAGTTTTAGTAAGCCTGTTTTGGTTACGGGGAACAGAAAATAACGTCGTCTATTGTTCTGACTCTCTGTACTAGTACACTTTGTGTATATTAAACGGGACACATTGGGGTTGTCACACCCCTTTCCAAAAGCACAAAATCGATAAAGAATATTATCATATCCTGAGATTGCATAATTTTTCTTTCGCGTTACAGTTAAGGTAGTGACTAAAGGCATTCAGGTGATACATGAATTCTACTAACTTTTTCTTTATACCCAAACCGACGTATACCAAACAAAATTATCAAACTGTAATTATTTATTTATAGGAAACAAGTAATTGTACATGCTTCGGATACGCTATCCTGTATCCCCAAACCAACGTATGCTTTAAAAAAAATATTAACTACGAGCCTGGAATTATAAACATGACGACTGTGGTGGACCAATTCTAGCCATTTCTGCTATCTGCAACCACAAATGTTACAGAAGAGTGCATTTAGTATTATAATGAACAAGATAAAAAAATAGTCATTCTACTAAAACATCATACTTTTCATAAGAAAAGTAAGATATTGCATCCAATTGTCACAAAAAATTTCATAAATAGTCTTATCAGATTTTTAGGATCTCACAAGTTATAACAAACTTTTTTCCATCTTTGTAAAAGTAGCACTTTAGGTTCAACAACCACAAATTATGGAATTCACTGTCTCAAAATAAAGTTTTTGGCATAACCGCCACAATGCAAAGTAATTGTGTCTCATTCACAACTCATACCTAACAGTGGCCACGTAGTCGTCAACCTCACGACCGGGAGTTCCGATAATATCGTAACCTCAATTCTCAATGCACGGATTAGCAACGTAATGGAATAAGGACCACTCTCCACCAAGCACAAGTGGTATGTGCTGTCCAGGACTTATAACCCGCAAACCCTTTAAGGCAAAAATCCCCACTCAACGGGCAACCTCCCTCACCCATAGGGAGCAACAACACCTATAATTGGGCAACCTCCTCTAACGGGATATAAAGGGCAGAAAATTCTTGTAACTTAGCATTTTGGAATAGTAGCACATTATTAAAAACTTTCTTTTCACATACTCATGCTTTGTAAAAAGTGCAGATAGCAAATTTAGAAATATCATGACATTTGAAGAAAAGATCATGCTATCACAATTTTTCATGCTTCAAAAATATGGATATAAAACAAGTTCAAAGCAAAGTTCATGCATTTTTGTTCAAAATAATACTTAAGCACTCTCACATGTCAAAAATAATACTGCATGTATGTTCAAAAATACTACTGCATTTAGGTTCGAAAATAATATTGTATTTATATTCAAGATAATACTTAAATATCTCACATGCATTTATATTCAAAAAAATATATTGTATTTATGTTCAAAATAATACTTAAGTATCTCACATGCATTTATATTCAAAATAATATTGCATTCATACCTAATAGTGACACGTGTCTTATTTTAATTGTTATGGTACGGGTTATTACAATCTACCATTCTTTAAGAAATTTCGTCCTCGAAATTTTCCTACATTTCTACTAAAAAAGGTGTGGATACTTTTTTTACATGTCCTATTCTCGTTTTCAGGTGGCTTCTTCCACTGAATGGCTCCGCCATAATACTTTTACTTAATGAATGACTTTATTTCGCAGAACTTGTTCCTTTTTGTCTAATATTTGTACTGGCTCCTTTTCGTACGTATGGTCGGGTTTCAGGTCGACCCGATAGATCGGAATTGATGATACCCCTTTACGAAAGCTTATAATTTTGACCGGACCAAACCCTGCAGGTGGATTTAATTATTTAGCGGTTAAATAAGTTAAGCGGAATGGCTTAAGAAATTACAAGATGCCGATTAAATTAAATTGTCAGTAATTAAATTTAATTGACGGGTATCGAGAATCTTAACGTGAGAAGAAATGATAAGTATTTAATAACAGGAGCTCAATGCAAGAAGGTCTTGAGAAAATAGGTCAGAGTGCAATTATAATTCTTTAGTGGTGTAAACTGTAATTCGGTATTTTATAAAAATTGCAAAAATTGTTACTAGTTTTTCATAATTGTAGATATCGCTATGAGATTTGCTTAATTACGAAAACTGCTAATTGGTGCCTGTGTTCCATTAGAAATCTTACTCATAATTATTTCACAGGTCCCTGCTGTAACCCTATAAATATGCGGGTAGACTAAACCAGTTTCATAACTTATCTTTAAGACTAAAGCTGTCCAAGTTCTATCGGTACAAGTTCTTGATAGACTGTAACCCACACTACATTCAATAATCATATAAGAGAATATAGTAGAAAGTTTGACGAGAGCTTCAACTTGGAATAAAAAACGTAGTTGAAGATTTGACTGGTAAAAGGTATTCTTCTAAATTAATTTTGGTTGCATAGGTCTTATTTTGATCGTTCGACGTCAAAACTTTTATCTGTAACCCGTTTCGGCGTTTGCCTGTCCAATTATTTTTTTTATCGAAAATCGTTTACAAAAACAATGATCTTGACTGTTTTGCCTCCAACATTATTCTATAAATTGTATTGGGTCAAGGCTGGTTTGACTTTGTGAATTTCTTGATTACTGATAAATGAGTATAATTCAACCATATAGATCTCATACAGGATTTGATCTTAGAGTCTAAAAATTTTTCAAGTTACACACTCAGTCTTTCATATAGAATCTACTCTGATTATGTTCTTTCATATATGAATATAGTTTATCTTGAAATCTGTGTGTTGTTTTGATCAATTTGACTAAACTTTATGGTTTTAAGTGAATGAAATTGTGTCTGAATCTAGTACTTATTCTTTAGTCTTGTTCCTTATTTAAAAAGTTTTGTTTTGTTTTTCTTGAGTTTGTTTGTCAATTCGTGACAAAAAAGGAGAGATAAATGTGATTGACGGGGAATGAGTTATTTTTTTTGCTGTTCTTGGTTGAGGGGGAGTTCATTTGAGGGGGAGTTTTTTTTTATGTGTTTGATTTGTGTCGCGTGTTTTGGTTGTGTTATGTAAGTTTTTTTTTTCGTATCGATTTGTTGCTTGATTAATTGGATTAGTTGGCATGTTGAGTTTTGTCACAAAATTATCAAATGGAGAGATTATTAGAATTTTGACCATGGTCTAATTCGTTTTTAATTTGGCAAATTTGTGACAAATTGTTATTTAAATTAATTATATTTTATTTGTTAATATTTTGACACTTGTTCTTTTAGAGTTGTGATTTGATATGACAGCGTGACGAAAAAAGAGCAAAAAATATCAAAAAATTGCAAACAGTGTCAGACCGCTCAACAGACCGATCGAGCAGTTAAGTTTAGCTCTCAATATCTCAGAAGTCTGCAAAATTTCAGAGAACAAGGTTTGACTGATTAAGCGGTCCGTACGCGTGACAACTTTTAAGTGTAGTAGGAGTTGGGATTTTGGCAAGCAGCTATAAATAAAAAAGCCAAGGTTTCATAATTGGTGCCTCATTATTATATTCATAACCCCTAGCCGCTAGAGAGGCTCTTACATTATTCAATATACTTGCAAGTCAATCTACAACTTGATAAATCTTTAGCTTTCACGCAGTCTAGTATATCATAAATGATTCAAACATTCAACGATCTGTTCATATTTGTAGAGTCGCTTAAGTGGATTCTCAAGCGTTCGAAATCCGCTGGTGGGTTCCAACAACAGTCAAGCACGGAGTTGGTGCATGTGGATTTGGCAGGAGTAGGCTTACTACCATAGGTTGAGGAGTTAACGGCGAGATTGTAAGATTCTCTTGTAAACAACGATTTATTATGGTGTTTAATTTTTCTAGACTCAGAGTGGTCTCGTAGTTTTTATCTGGTTTGAAATTTTTTACGTAAAAAATCGACAGGCTTCGTGTGTGATTGTGGTTATTTAATTTCTGCTTGTGTAATTGCTTAATTTATTTTTGTTTGTAGCGTTTGGACTTTTTTAATTAAATCAATTAGTGTAAATCAGTTTACAAACAAGATTTTTCACATATGATCAAGTATTATTAAATATTCAAACAAATTATATTTTTGTCAAAAAAATAAATGAAGTTTGAACTTTTTCGTTAATTATTTTTAACGCAAATGTGATTTGTTCGGACTCTTAACTATATTTGACTAATACAATTTTTTACATAAATAATTTACACACTAAAAATAAAAAATAAAAAACTTTGATCATTCAAAATAGATTCAGGCTTTGCTTGGGATTGGTTAAAAGTTGGTTTTTTTTTTATTTACAAAAAGCCCATTTTTAAGACAAAAGTCATCTTTTAAGTCATACTATTTGATTTTTTAAAAAGCCTACTAATTTTTTCTCGCCTCTTTTTTCAATTACAAAAAATTTACACATCCCAAAAACACACTAACATTTTTTAAATAAAATTAGTATAATACCCTCAATTAAAAAGTTAACTCTACTAACAAAAAAAAATCGTGCCAATATCCCAAACACTATAACTTAAAGTAAAAAATAAAATTATTTTAAATATTTTAATAATAATTATAAAAAAACTACTACATAAAATTATCTCAAACATTTCTAATTTTTTTCCTCTCTTTTTTCTTAAAAATAAATCTCTTAAAAATTAAGTTTTATAAAATCCCAAAGAGGAGCTCATTATATGCCAAACACAAGAGTAAGGCTATGTTTGGTTGAGCTTTTTAATAGTTTTTTTTGTGGTTTTTTTTCGTCTTTTATGATTTGTTTTGATAATTTGAGCTTTTTTTTTTACTTTCTCGATTCAACATGATAAAACAAATCTAAAAATATAATCATTTTTAAAAAAAATCACTAAAAATAAAAAAAAAATCACATAAAAGGCTTGGAGTGGTTTTTTTTTTTGTCTTATCTGAACCTTCTTTATTTTTTGATAAATTTTTTAACTTTTTATTTGTTATAATAAGATAAATATAAAATATATCAACATTTAAACAATCATAAAATATTTCCACTGAAAGACAAAATAGTCCATATAAAAAAATCTATAGGATCTGGCCCTTCCACAATGATCAACACATACGTACGGACACAGGGCACAGTCATTTCCATTATGTGGGCTTCATATGTGCACAAAACATTATGCCATGTTTGTTTTGTCATTTGTGGAATAGAAGTAGATGAGATAAAAGCGAAAAAACTTCATTGGCCATGTTTGTTTTTTTAATACCATTCAATAGTGAATGAGATTAGGTCTTCGTATGGTAACTTAATTTTAAGTTAATGTATGGTGCTAAATCGTATATTCTATTTATTTAGTGGGTTGAATCCG
Organism: Heliamphora exappendiculata; assembly: GCA_034768845.1. Classification (NCBI taxonomy): domain Eukaryota; kingdom Viridiplantae; phylum Streptophyta; class Magnoliopsida; order Ericales; family Sarraceniaceae; genus Heliamphora; species Heliamphora exappendiculata. The sequence goes on from JAOTRH010419352.1 coordinate 47,301, forward strand.
ACCCGTCTGCTCCTTCCCTTTCTCGACTACCTGCAAGGATCAACAAACATAAACTATCCGATGGTGAACCTTCGAAAATTGCTCCGACGATTAAGTTAGTTACAGATGTTTTATAATGGGAAAATAATATATTGCAATAAAAGTATACTCCAAGATCTCCCCGAGCCCCCACCTTCGGGCCTCAGACTCCCCTTTTATAGGGATCAAATTTCACCTTTTCCCCTAACTTCATGATTACCTCTGACATTTCTGACACCTAGCCATGCAGGGCAGCTCTGCACGTCACTTCGGTACAGGAACTGATGCCTCGAGTAGCATCCGGTCACATCACCATTAAAACTGACATCTCGGCCCGTCCTTTGGGCCGAGAACGCACTCGGTGGTAGGGGTGCCCGGTCTAATCGCAATAAATGTTGTACCCCTGTGGTCATATCGTATTTAAATGTTATGTCAAAACTCGATCGTCGCGTCATAGTCGAACCCATTGAGACCGTGTACGTGTCTTGGCCGTCTACGTGCCTCGGCCGTCTACGTTGCCGAGGCCACATATAACTGGGTCATACTCCCTTCGGATCATGCTGAGGCCTGTGGGGTATGGGCCTGGGCCATAGTTCCGTCAGTCACGGGCCTCGACCCATATCTCTTCATTTGCCCCTCAGGTTTCCTCATGCTCGGCTTGAGGGGAACTGAACCGTTCCGCTTCCTTCCTTTATTGCGCCGCCGTCGCCAGTTTAAAGGGTTTAAATGCTAATTATTCCGTTCCACGTGTCCAAACTTGTTTGGCCCCCCTAGAGGAGCTTCGCCTCTTCCTGAGGGTAGGCAAACGCCCTCTGAGCCTCCCGAAGCAACCGTTGACGCTTCGTAGGGGATACGTCTGTGTATATAAATGAGGGCGTAGCCCTCTTTCCCTCTTTCTGTTTCCTGCGTTTTTGCACACGATATCAGAATATCTCCACATTATCCTCTTCCCCCAACTGTAAATTCCTCGCCTCCATACCAACGATGCTGAGCAGCTTCATCGATATCAAAGTCCCTCGGAGCTACCCATTTCGTCCTTCAAGCATTCGTTGCTCTCTGATGGTACTCGTTCTCCTCACAGTAAGTTTCGCTATTTTTGTTCTTTTCTATTTACAGTTCTTCCCGTCTCTATCCCTCACCACTCCTAGTTGGGGCTTCTTTTTTCTTCGCACCCCTAGTCTCTCTGTCCCTCCCTCATTTCTATTTTTTCTTCTTCCGCTCCTTCGCCATGGCCAGAAAGGGAAAATTCTTCAAAGAGGTTAACACTCCCGTTGCCATGGCGGCCTTTAGGGTAAAATACCGAATCCCACCCTTTGTCACGGTTCGCTACTGCGATCCTGACATCGCTGGGTCACCTTTTCACCCCAGAGGGAACGAGGTTGAGTTCCCTATAGCCACCGTAGTGGAGGCCGAAGTCTATTTTTCGGTCGACCCTCACTTGAGAGAGATGCTTGCTACCTGTCGTCTAACCCCTCGCCAAGTCTCTATCAATTTTATCCGGGTGGTCATGGGGGTCACCGAGATCAATCGTCATTATGATTTGAATCTTGGCATCCCCAAAATATTCCACTACTACACAATCGCTGGCAACGAGAATCCGTACTATCTCCGTCAGAGGAGCGTCGCACAGCAGATGGTGCATGACCTCTCCGACACGGATAAACACAGCGATGACCTGATACTGGTGGGAGGAGATTTTGAGTTTCAGGCTGGCCGTGCTGGACTTACTGGCCGTTCAATCCCGAGGGTGGCAGGGAGTCCAGGTCGGTTCGGCTCACATCTCCCTTTATTTCGATTTTCCTTTTTATTTCCTTTATCCTCTATTGCTATGCATCATTCTAATCGTGTTTCCATTTTAGCTGCCTCCCTCGCAAAACAGCTGAAGAAACGGGCTAACTTTGGTGAAGTTCAGTGCTGCTTGCACATCCGAGAATCGCGCTCGGCCCCGGATCTTCTGGACTACATGCCAAGCTACCGAAGAGTAATTCATCACCGGGGAGCTTCGCAGCAAGAGCGCCTTGCCCCTGCCCTACCAGTGTCCCCACCTCTGTCTCCGCCCCATCCAAAGGAAAAAGAAGGAGAAGAGATACCGCGCCAAAGGACCTTCAATCTCAGAGCCGCTATGCTTAGTCGGGGGCACCCCCACCACTTCGGCAACACTAGCCATTCGGCTCACATCCGCTGTGCCCCCACGTGAGACGGCCCCTGTGATTCCACCTCCTCCGCCACCAACATTACCGAGTCCTCCACGAGAGCAAGCATCGGTTGGGGATGAACTTCGACCTCGCCCTTCGTCTCCTCCCGAGGCCCGTCCCCTACAACACCGTTGTTTTCTATAGGGAGACGGGACCTCAATCGCTGCCGACCTCGAAGCTGCAAGGACCGAACGCGACGATCAACTTTGGCAGCAGGGCTGGGACGAGTGCAGTACCCACCTGACAAAAGAGGTCATCAGCATCAAAGCTGAGCTAATGGCCTTGGGGTACAAACAAGGCTTGGAACGCGCCAGAGTGCCGCTATCCTCCCCTCTGTGGAGCGAACCCCCTACTGATGCCAATGCTGCCGCCGCTGTGGAGGAGCAAATTGCCGAGGTGGATCCCACTGACCATGAACTCCCTCCCCTAATACCTCCTCATCTTGGTGATGTACAAGATACAGCCACCAGCCGTCATGCATATGAGGGTGACGATGTAGTGGAGATTCCCGACGACAGTCAGGAGGACGCAGGCGGAGATGGCAGGGCGGATGTGGTGGACGACGCCCAAACCTGAGCTCTCCTTCAACTTTTTTTTCTCTTTTTTTTTTGACGGTCATGGCCCCTTTGTCAAGCCAGACGTCCCCCTTCTTTGTATGCACATCATTTATGCATTAATGAATGACATTTCCTCCTCTATGTTTGCACTTGTGAAGGTGATGGTTGTATGCTATTGCCCTTCCCAAGCTCCGGGATGTCCATCCTCAGGCCGCACTAGCCTTCGATGAGGGGTTGTTAGAAACCCAAGAAGTTTAGACTCCTAAGAGGATGTTCCATCCTTGGGCCGAACTTGCCGCCTTCAATGAGGGTTTGTTAGAAACCCTGGGAGTTTAGACTCCTAGCAGGATGTTCCATCCTCGGGCCGAACTGGTCACCTTCAATGAGGGGTTGTTAGAAACCCTGAGAGTTTAGACTCCTGAGAGGATGTTCCATCCTCGGGCCGAGCTGGCCGCCTTCAATGAGGGGTTGTTAGAAACCCTAGAAGTTTGGACTTCTGAGAGGATATTCCATCCTCGGGCCTAGCTGGCCTGCTTCGATGAGGGGTTTTTAGAAACCCTGGGAGTTTAGACTCCTGAGAGGATGTTCCATCTTCAGGCCGAACTGGCGGCCTTCAATGAGGGGTTGTTAAAAACCCTGGGAGTTTAGACTCCTAAGAGGATATTCCATCCTCGGGCCGAGCTGGCCTCCTTCGATGAGGGGTTGTTAGAAACCCTGGGAGTTTAGACTCCTCAGAGGATGTTCCATCCTCGGGCCGAGCTGGCTGCCTCCCGACATGTCCAGAATGTGGGAAAATATTTCGTTCATTACTTGGCAAAAGAGGAAAGATACAAAATACTGATAACAAAGAGACAGCTGATAGAGATAGAACACATAATGATAGAACACTCTTAGATTGGCCGAATTCCATGGTCGGGGGACTTCTCTCCCATTAGTACTTTCCAAACGATAGGCACCTCGGCCTACCACCGCTTTGACTCTGTAAGGTCCCTCCCAATTTTGTCCCAGCTTTCCTTCTCCAAGTACCTTCGTGTTGCCCATAACCTTCTTTAAAACCAGCTCTCCAATCTGAAACTCCCTTGGCCTGACCTTTCTATTATAATCCCTGCTCATTTCCTGCTGATACGATTTGATCCTCAGCAACGCTTCCTCCCTTCTTTCCACAATTAAGTCCAACTCCTTTGCTAGGATATCTGTGTTTTGCTTAAGATCGAAGTCGTCGAACCTCATCGTTGGTAGCCCAATCTCAAGGGGTATTACGGCTTCGGTGATGTAAGACATCGAATAAGGTGTTTCCCCTGTGGATCTCCGTAGAGTGGTCCGGTAGGGCCATAGTACATGGGAGAGCTCGTCTACCCGCTGTCCCTTCGCCTTTTCCAATCTTTTTTTGATCCCGGACAGGATAGTCTTGTTTGAAGCTTCGGCCTGACCGTTGCTATGCGGATATGCCGAAGTAGAGTTGCGGAGCTTGATCTTCAGTTCGACACAAAATTGTCGAAACAGCCTACCATCGAACTGGGTACCGTTGTCCGAAATGATGGTACACGGGATGCTGAACCTTGCCACGATATTTTTCCACACGAGCTTTTTCATGTCTGACTCTTTGATATTAGCGAGCAACTCTTCCTCGACCCACTTAGCAAAGTAGTCCGTAGCTGCTACCATAAATATTTTATTTCCTGCTGCTCTGGGGAATGGACCGACGATGGCCAGTCCCCACTGAGCGAACGGCCATGGGGTATGCAATGGATTTAATGCCCCTGCGGGTTGGTGTATGTGGGGGGCAAACAATTGGCACTTTTCGCACCTCCTGGCGTACTGCTGTGCATCCTTTTACATATAGGGCCACCAATACTCCTAAGAAATCGCTCGGTGAGCAAGGGACCGTCCCCCGGTATGACTACCACATATTCCATCGTGAATCTCATACAGGAGATCCTCCACCAGATTTGGGTGTACACATAGGAGGTATGGTCCAGTGTAGGACCGCCGATACAACTTGTCCGTTTGGGAAAGCCAGAAGTGAGCTGCCTTGAGTCTTAGCTTGTGCGCCTCCCTTTTTTCGGCTGAAAGCGTACCCTTTTTTAGAAACACGATAATAGGGTCCATCCAGGATGGTAATGAAGCGGTTGGCAAGATTTCAGCAGTGTCCGTGCCCATGTTGTCAATGCTTGGCCCCGGAAGGAACCGAACTATCACCGTTCTTTCTTTGCTCGTATTAACGGCCGAGGCGAGACCAGCGAGTGAATCGACATGATTGTTTTTGGCTCGGCCAATTCGTTCAACCTTGATAGATGAAAACCTGCTCATGGCCGCTGTGGCCTTCTGGAGATATTTCATCATGCGCTCATCTCTAGCTTCATATTCCCCGTTTAGTTGACTGATAATCAGTTGGGAATCGCTGAACACCTCTATCATCGTGATACCGAGCTTTGTTGCTGCCTCAAGCCCTACCAGCACTGCTTCGTATTCGACCTCATTGTTGGAGGCAGTGAAGCCAAGTCTGAGAGCCTGTTCCACTATCAAGCCATCAGGAGATGTGAGGACCGTTCCTACCCCTGCTCCATGGTTATTAGATGCCTCATCAGCATGTAGTGTCCAGAGTCCTGCCGCACTCGGAGGCATTGGGAGTTCGGCCATCTCCTCTCCGTCTCCTTCTGCACCTGGCACATTCCTAGAAAACTCGGCAATGAAGTCCGCCAACACTTGGGCCTTGATTACCGTCCTAGGTTTAAAGCTAATATCGTGTGCCCCAAGTTCTACGGCCCATTTTTTCATTCTCCCAGTCAGGTCGGCCCTAGAGAACAGGGCCCATAGGGGATATTTCGTATATACGACAATGGCATGCGCCTAGAAATAATGTTGCAACTTTCGCGAGACGATGATTAAAGCATAGGCCAACTTTTCTAGGGGCAGCTACCTTACCTCGGACCCGGTTAGAGTATGTCCAACGTAGTACATCGGGCTTTGTTGTTTATCTTCCTCTCTGACAAGTACCGCACTGACGGCATGAGATGAAATCGCCAAATATAAGTACAGTTCCTCTCTATCCTTAGGGGTCAAAAGCAAAGGCGGAGAAGACAAGTACGTTTTGAGGTCAAGAAGAGCTTGCTCACAGTTCTCATCCCAGCAAAATCTCTCCCCTTTCTTCAAGGTCAGGAAGAACGGCTAACATTTATCGGGGGCCCGACTTATGAAGCGATTCAACGCAGCCGTCATCCCTGTTAGTTTTTGTACGTCCTTAACCGAACATGGCTTTCGAATCTCTAGGATAGTCCTGATTTGATCTGAATTGGCCTCGATTTCCCGATGCGTGACCAAGAAGCCAAGGAATTTGCCCGAGCCGACGCCGAAGGCACATTTTGAGGCGTTTAAACAGAGGTTTTGGATTTTTAGGATATCAAAGATCCTTTGCAGGTCAACCAGGTGGTTCTCCTTCCATTTGGATTTGATTACCATGTCGTCTATATAGGCCTTCGTCGTTTGCCCAAGTACTTTGGCGAATATTCGCGTGACCATCTTTTGGAAGGTTGCTACAGCATTCTTGAGGCCGAACGGCATTACGCTGTAACAATATGTTCCGCGCAGGGTGATAAAGGAAGTTTTCTCCTGATCTCGGCCCAGCATGGCTATTTGGTGATAGCCCCGATATGCATCCAAGAAACTCATACGTTAGTGCCCCGCCGTTACGTCTACCAGTTGATCAATCTTCGGAAGGGGGAAATTGTCCTTTAGGCAAGCTTTGTTTAGGTTCGTGAAGTCAACGCAAACCCTCCATTTTCCTCCCTTCTTACGTACCACCACTGTATTAGAAAACCACTCGGGGTATTGAACTTCCCTTATAGCACCTGCTTCCAACTGCTTTTGTACCTCCTCGATGGCTGCTTGCTTATGCTGAAGGGCCGAACGCCTCTCCCTCTGCTTTATTGGCTTCGACGCTGGATCAACATTGAGGGCATGACATATAAACGCGGAATCCACCCCTGGAATTTCGTAGGGTGTCCAGGCGAAAACCTCCATATTCTGATGTAACAGTCTAATGAGCTTCTCTTTCTCTTGTCCGGACATAGTTGACCCAAGGAGAAAAAACTTCTCTACATTGCTTGGATCAATCCCCACCGTTTCGAGATCTTCTACAGCTTTATCTTGGACCTCTCTCCCAACATCTTCCAAGACAGGAGAATCTCTCGTGCCGATGACCTTCACCCTTCTAGGCTATGCTTCGGCCTTGAGGGCCACCATGAAGCAATTTCTGGATACAGCCTGATCTCCGTAGACGACCTCCGTTCCTTCGGCGATGGGGAATTTCAGCACCTGATAATACGTAGATGGGACGGCCTTCAACTCGTGCAACCAGGTCTGTCCCATGATGGCATTGTAGGCCGACGGGACGTCAACTACCAAGAAAGTTGTAGCCATCTCGACCGAACCTGCCCTCACCGGTACCGTAACGCTTCCCAGGGGCCAGACCAACTGTGAGTTGAACCCAACAAGCAGAGTGCGCGATGCGGACAGGTCTCGGCTGCTGAGGCCGAGCTTTTGAAAGAGGCTATAGTACATGACTTCGACCGAATTGCCTTGATCAACCAACACCCACTGACCTCGAAGCCTGACATAACCAGGGAGATGACCAATGCATCGTTATGGGGGTGCTGGACTCGTTCTGAATCATTGTCCGAGAATGAAAGTTGGCTCCCGTTCCCCCTTTCCCTAGATCGTTTCCCATTTCCTGTCTGCACTTTCATTACCCCGGCCATGTGCCCCAATTGCTTCGACTGCCCTCGCGAGAGGTTCTTCTACTGCGGCCCTGCTATTCTATGAATCACGCTAATTACACCGCGGTGCGCTAGTTCATCTGCTCTCCTCTCGATGGGGGATTGCCGCCTATCCAGCCCATCGGCCAGGAACTCTTTCAGGTGCCCAAGCTGCACCAAGCCCTCAAGATGCTTTTTTAAGGCCCGGCAGTCTTCTGTCCGATGACCCATATCTCTATGATATGAGCACCTCCACTTTATACCACGCTCTATGGCAGATTGAACGACCGAGTCGGGCAATCGGGGAGGCCATTGAAAATATGGCTTGTCCCTAATATGGGGTAGGATTTTGCGGATTGAGTCTTTGAAAACAGCGTTCATGACCTCCTCTCATCTGCGCTCGGCCCCAAGCCAAATCGGGATATTCTTGGGCTCGGCCATAGTCCTTTTCACTGGCCTTGCTGGACTCAGCCCTTTCATTCTTGCAGGGCTGTCCCTCCGCGATCTCTCCGGAGTCGCCCTTCGCTCCCCTGCCCTACTCTGTACCTCGGCATTGCACATATCCTCTTCCACCCTTATATATTGCTCAACCCGGCTCATTAGCGCCGAAATTTCCTGAGGCGATTTTTTCGTCAGGAAGGCTCTCAGCTTGCCTCCCGGCGGGAGACCATGTTTGAAGGACGCCACGACCAGCTCCTCGTTATAATTATCTATATCATTGTACACCTCCCAGTAGTTCCTCATATAATCACGTAAGGACTCCTTTTCCTTCCGTAGGGCCATAAGTGAATCAATCTCCTTTGGGATTTTCGTATTAGTGATGAAGCGCGCTACAAACTTTTGCGACAGATCCTTCCAACTCATCACCGTCCGTGGCTCCAATCGGTCAAACTAGCGTAATCCAGCCTTACCAAGGCTGGATGGGAAAACTTTACACATGAGAGCGTCATTACAACACCATAGCGTTATCATTTGTCTATAGTGGCTGATGTGTGTATTTGGGTCTGAACGTTCATCATATGATTTAAACCTGGGCAAGGTGAAACTCTTTGGAGGTTCGGTCTGGTCCAAATACTTAGCAAATGGCGTGACTATCTTCTCTTCCCCCACCCTGCCAGATTCGCTGATTGCTCAAAGTGTTGACGACGAGCCCTCATGTCTTCGTGGGGGATCCTTATTCCGTTTTGACTTCCTGGGAACGTAACTGCTCTCGTCCGTGCTGGACTCTTCCTTTTGTTGTTTGGTGAACTCTCGGAGGATTTGCTCTAACTCTGGGTCAACCTCGTTCGCCTTCTTTTTGCCCCTGGTCCCAGGAGATGTTGGCGCTGTCGTTTGCGAACTTCCCACCTAGGCTTGTGAATCCCGCTCCTGGGTCTTCAGCGAAGCGCAGAGTTTCTGGATTTCCTGTCCCATAGCGAGGAACGCTGACTCCATCGCAAGGTCGGGCTCCAGGGCCCTAGCTGCTGCAGAAGCAGGCTCTTTTCCCTCCCTCCTCCGCGATTTCTGCCCTTCTGCAGAGGCGGAGGAGGCATGTTTATCGAGCACTGTCGGTACCTTGGAAGGTGTCGCCATTGGGACGCTAAGACGGTTGCACCCAAATTTCCACAGACGGCGCCAATGTACGGTGCTAAACCTAGATTCTATTTATTTGGTGGGTTGAACCCGTCCCATCTGCTCCTTCCCTTTCTCGACTACCTGCAAGGACCAACAAACATAAACTATCCGACGATGAACCTCAAGAAACCGCTCCGACGATTAAGTTAGTTACAGATGTTTTATAATGGAAAAATAATATATTGCAATAAAAGTATACTCCAGGATCTCCCCGTGCCCCCACCTTCGGGCATGAGACTCCCCTTTTATAGGGATCAAATTTCACCTTTTCCCCTAACTTCATGATTACTTCTGACACCTCTGACACCTAGCCGTGCAGGGCGGCTCTGCACGTCATTTCGGTACAAGGACTAACACCTCGAGTAACGTCCAGTCACATCACCATTAAGACTGACATATCGGCCCGTCCTTTGGGCCGAGAACGCACTCGGTGGTAGGGGCGTCCGGTCTAATCGCAATAAATGCTGTACCCCTATGGTCACATCGTATTTAAATGTTTTGTCATAACTCGATCGTCGTGTCATAGCCGAACCCATTGAGACTGTGTACGTGTGTCGACCGTCTACGTGCCTCGGTCGTTTACGTTGCCGAGGCCACCTATAATTGGGTCATACTCCCTTCGGATCATGCTGAGGCCTGTGGGGTATGGGCCTGGGTCGTAGTTCCGTCAGTCACGGGCCTCGGCCCATACCTCTTCGGTTAAGATTTTAAGTTAAATAAGTAAAAAGCTTATTTGGTAATTAAATTGTAGAGGGTAATTTTAAGCCCAAAAAAAGCCAAAAAATTTGATTTAAAGTGGCTTCAATTAAGAAAAAGTTGTTATAATTTTTAAAATTTATTTTTACAAATTTTATTCAATATTAATCTTGTTTAATAGATTTTGATCAGTAGATTTTAAAAATATAGTTTTTACAAAAAAAAAAATATGTATAATAAAAGTTATGATATTTTTAAAATATATATATAAAATTATATCATATAAAAATGCAAAAAGGTTAAAAAATTAAAGACTTTTGGGATCTCAAACTATACTTTTTGACTTTTTTTTTTACTTTATGTCAAAAGAGTCAAAAAAAACTAGACTTTAAGTCATTTGCCAAACAATAGCAGGTATATACTATGATATTATTTGTATCCTGGTTAGTTAAGTAAAATAAAATATGGGATAAGTGTTGAATAATTATTTATGGACACCCAATAAAAAAAGAAAGATAATTAAGAGGGAGACACATATAATCCCCAAGAAAAGGTGGAATAACTTATCCCATGAGTACTAAAGAACCAAATGCGGCCCATCCAACAAAAAAAAAAAAAAAAAAAAACCAAATGCGGAATTAATAATTTCACGAGACAAATTCTAGAAATGTGAGTTTTACTTGAGTTTAGTTAAGTTCAATCCCACTAAGGCTCTATTTGTTTTAGTTTTTTAATGGCTTTTTTGTGATTTTTTTTCGTCTTTTATGATTTTTTTTAATTTTGTGACCTAACTTTTTTACTATCTCGATTCACCATGATAAAACAAATCTTAAAGTATAATAGTTTAAAAAAAATAAAAAAAATTAACTAAAGATTAAAAAAACCACATAATAGCCTTAAAGTTGCTTTTTTTGTCTTATCTGAATTATTTTTATTTGTTAGTTAATTCTTTTTGCTTTTTTGTTTTCTTATAACGAAAGAAATTTAAAAAATATCATTATTTAACATAACATAAAAATCTCTCCGTATAAAACGAATAAGAACCATATAAAAAAAGTTATTCCACATGATTTTTGCAAAATAAATCACCTTGGACAGAACTGCTAATAATTGTTTTTGTCGATCGTTCTACTCCTTTCGCCTGGCTTGGAAAGTGTCCCTAACTTTGTTGTTGTTTTATTTCTTAGGATTGAAGGGGGTGGCATTGAAGGGTCTTTGGCAAAGCTTTTCCTATCATTTTATAATTTTTTATTACCAATTTTAGTAATAAATAATAATTTTTGACAAAACAAATGGCTAATAATTGTTTTTGTTGTTCCGGTCGTTTTTCCATCTTTATTTGCCATTTTAAAACAAAGAGTCTTGGGTGTTTTTTTTATAACGAAAGAAATTTAAAAAATATTATCATTTAACCTAACATAAAAATCTTTCACTATAAAATGAAAAAGAATCATATAAAAAAAATTATTCCACGTGATTCTTGCAAAACAAATCTCCTTGGGCAGAACAAACGGCTAATAATTGTTTTTGTCGTTCTGGTCCTTCCGTCTGGCTTGGGCGGTGTCCCTAGTTTTGTTGTTGTTTTATTTCTTACGATTGAAGGGGTGACATTAAAGGGTCTTTGACAAAGTTTTTTTTATTAATTTATAATTTTTTATTACTAATTTTAGTAATAAATTATAATTTTTAACAAAACAAATGGCTAATAATTCTTGTTGTCGTTCTAGTAGTTTTTCCATCTTTATTTGCCATTTTAAAATAAAGGGTTTTGATTGTTTTCTTATAACGATAAAAATTAAAAAAGTATCATAGTTATTCCACGTTATTCTCGCAAAACAAATCTCCTTAAGCAGAACAAACAGCTAATAATTGTTTTTGTCGTTCTAATCTGTCCGCCTCACTTAAGCAGTGTCCCTTGCTTTATTGTTGTTTTATTTCGTACAATTGAAGGAGTGGCATTAAAGGGTCATTTTCATCGCTTTATAATTTTTTATTACTAATTTTAGTAATTATAAAATCTCTCTATATATATATGTAATAAAATAATTAAATTAATTAAAATTTAAATTAAAACAATTATATCATGAAGAGAAATAAAATAAAATAAAATAACTAATAAATTAATAATTTGTAAATTAAAATAATGATTTTGTAACCAATACATTAATAATATTTAAATACCAAAAGTAAATGGCATACGAAGAGCCACATTTAAAAATCCGTAACAGCCTAATTAGTACATTTTAAACCCATTTTAATAAAAACATAACAAGTAATGGTTGAATTGGTTGTTCGGTTACAAAGCGTTGGGCCTATATAATGGAATAGCTTGATGTCTTGTTGGCAAGAGAAAGAGAGTTGTAGATTGAGAGAGAAAGAGCAAGAGAAAGAGAGTTGTGGATTGAAAGAGAAAGAGAAAGAGAAAGAGGGGGCAGGGGTTGTACAGTGTACACAGATCTATTCTTGGGTAAGTTTCTGTCCTTGTATACTTAATTATGATTTTCACCGATTATAAAAGATTACGTTGTTATCATCGTTTTAGTATTGATTATTATGATAAGACTTGATATATTGATATGTATTATTAGCATTGAAATTAGATGAATTTCTTCAATAATTTTTTTTAAATGTGAGTTTGGAAAGTTCTATTATATGCCATGATTCTGTTATATCCCATTTTAAGCTGTATTTTACTATGTATGCTAATCATTCATCGAACTATCAGTTGACATTGTTGTTAACACTTTTAGGTGATTAGTAGGGTGACTAGTGGTGAAATCTATCGTATCCTAAGACCTAATTTTAATAATTTCTTAGGAATTTTCTGTTTTAACACTTTTTTTTATTTGACTAGTGACTATAACTCTTTTACATGAAGGATAGTGGGCTATTTGCGACTCACAAAATTTTTAATTCAAGTTAATTTTAGAAATAATATATGTTAGCACTTTATATATTTTCTGGTGAATAATTTTGTTCTTCAGGCTTTCATAGCTTATTGGGCCAAGGCCTGTAGTTCACAGCCGGTCGTGCCCGCTGATTTAGGGCATGACAAGAGTGGTATTAAATCGACAAAAAAGTTATGCAGATCAACGTAGAAGGAACTTGGAGTCTCAAGTTGGAGATATGATATTTTTGGAGGTTTCTCTATGGAAATGGGTAATTCGTTTCGACAAAAAAAAAAAAGTTAAGTTCTCGGTATATCAGATCGTTGAGATTCTGGGTAGAATTGACAAGGTGGCATATTGTGTAGCTTTACCGCCTAGCCTTACTAGGATACGCAATGCCTTCCATGTGTCGATGTTGAGAAAATGCGTCTACAACCCGTCTCATGTAGTTGATTGTGAACCAAAGTCGTGAAAACTTATCTTATGAGGAGCAACTTATTCAGATTCTCGATACTAAAGAAAAATTCTTACAAAATGAACAACTCAACCAGTGAAAATTTTATGGCGCAATCATACACATATGGCGCAATCATACACACACGAAGGCCACTTGAGAACGTAAAGAGAAAATGCGCAAGCGCTATCCAGTTTTATTTTCTTCAAGTTAGTATCTTAATTTCGAGGACGAAAATTTTTTTAAAAGAAAAGAATGTAAAATCTCTGTCTCTTTCTCTCTCTCTCTCTCTCTCTCTCTCTCTATATATATATATATAATAAAATAACTAAATTAATTAAAATTTAAATTAAAATAACTAAATCATGAAGAGAAATAAAATAAATTAAAATAACTAATAAATTAATAGTTAGTAAATTAAAATAATGATTTTGCAACCAATACATTAATAATATTTAAATGCGAAAAGTAAATGGAATACTAATAGGCACATTTAAAAATCTGTAACAGCCTAATTAGTATATTTTAAACACATTTTTAAAAAAAACGTAAAAAGTAATGGCTGAATTGGTTGTTCGGTACAATGCGTTGGGCCTATATAAAGGAATAGCTTGATGTTTTGTTGACAAGAGAAAGAGTTGCTGATGTTTTGTTGACTTTTAACGATTCTTAAATCAGAGATAATTTTAACTGTTTGAATATAGAGAAAATTGATCATTTGATATTTTGTAAGATTTTGGTAGCAAATGTAATGATGACGATATATATAGTATAATTTTATAAGTAGAGATAAATTTCATTATTTAAAACAACGAAAAGTGAAATTTATCTTTAGTATAGATATATAGTATTGGAACGAACATAGATAAATCTCATTATTCGAATACAACGAACATTAAAGTTTTATCTTTAGTATGCCTAGTGGAGTTGTGAGACCTAGTTCTTTTTATTTTTATAATATTAATACATGATGTGTTAGTTATCGTTTTAATCGTTATAAAAAAGTATATTTCTATATGTTTTATGCATGTAGGTTTTAATCCATGTCCTACTTGGGCCTTATCGCAAAAGTTATTCTTTTTGGGGCAGAGCTGCTCAATCGGTCCTTAGACCGCTCGAGTAATTTGTTTGCGTAGGCTGAATATAAGACAGCTCATTGCTTTGGTCTTTGAACAAAAACTTGTTCAATAAGCTTATTTCTCTCTCTTGAAAGAAAGATTAAATCATCTACTTTCTCTCTAACTTTTGGCTTGGTTTGAACTCGGATCTTGGCTTTGAGATAACAGATCCTTGATATACGCATCGTGGGCTTCGCGTTCATCCGAACGGAACCTCGTTTTGGTGACTTTAGTTTTTCTCCGGTGTTTAAAGTTACAAGTTTTTAACATTTCGAGGTAAGATTCTAGACTATCTTACTTTAAAAGAGTGTTACATGTGATTTATATGCATTTTAAATCTCGTTTGGTTGGATAAAAAGAATTTTTATCCGTTTTTTAAGTTTACTACAAAGTTGGTGGATGTGAGTGTGCTTGATTTTCAAAAGAAGAGTTTTGAAAACCGGGTGAAAGTACGAATATGTTACGAAAACATAAATTTAGAGGTTCGAAACTAACCCTAGGGGTTGAGCCATGGTTTTTAAACGATTCGGTTGGATGGCAGAAATATTTTGAAAATATTAGCCAATTCCCATAGTTTTATGGACGACGTGGTTAGATGTAATTGGACGTTTGTACATAGCTGTGTGTTTTTACAAACGTGTCCGTAGTTAAGCTGTGTGCCTTTTTGTTGATTCTATAAATGTGCCGTAACAATATATGTGTATGTGGGCTTCCATTGCTCGTCGGTGAAAGTTTAAAAATTTTGTGTAAGTAAGTGTTTCGTTCCTTCGGGTTAATCCCCATAAATAAAGTGGTTACCCCAGTAGGAGGCGTATGTTGTTGTAGCTCTATATAGAACTTGTGTAGTCGAGTTGTTTATATAATATGTGACTGCATGTTATACTTTTACTTCTTGATAGTCTATTCCTATTAGGTTTCGGCCCGCGTTGTGGGATTTAAAAATTTTTTAGGTGACATAGTTGATCACGTGGGTTGATCTCGGTAAGCCCCGATGGAGGTGAAGATAAAACTCTCTTTTGTCGTTTTTAGAGTTTTGTTGATCGATTGTTATTATCGGTTATTAATAGATCATATAATGATGTAATATGTTTTAGTATTGAAAGCATATGCATAGTAATCTTTATGGCTGTGGTGCCGATGCATGTACGCTTGCTTGATGACGAGAGGAACCTCGGGTTGCTTGTTTTAAGTTTTTTGGGTGCATGAAACGATTTTTGTTTGGTTAGTTCAACGTTTTAATAAATCATTTTCAGTTGATCTCATGCTTTATATCAACATTTGTGCCTCGGGAGTGGATTTTTAGCCTCGTTTTAGCATGTTTTTGTGGGCTTGGTTATGTCTTAAAGTTTTCAAAAGTTCAAGTGTTGAATTTGCAAAAGTAGTGTTTTGAAAAAGGGTCCAAAGTCAGACCGCTCGATAGAACGCTCGAGCGGTCTATCGGGCAGTCTGTGCAAACATTCTGTTTTATGTTTTGTTGGAAAATCAGTGTCTTTGCATGGACCGCTCAAGCGGTCTTTTGACCAATCGAG
Organism: Heliamphora exappendiculata; assembly: GCA_034768845.1. Taxonomy (NCBI): domain Eukaryota; kingdom Viridiplantae; phylum Streptophyta; class Magnoliopsida; order Ericales; family Sarraceniaceae; genus Heliamphora; species Heliamphora exappendiculata. The sequence goes on from JAOTRH010419352.1 coordinate 63,124, forward strand.
CGGTCAGGACAATTTTTAGAAAAATTTTTTTATTTGTTTTAACACTTGGCTCTTGGGGACCAAAATCATAATCTTTTGGGCTATTCTTTTACATAAAATAAACCCTCAGAAGTGTGTCCTTCAAATGTTTTAATTTCTTCTTCAAGTTACATTCTTTGACCCGTTTGGGCTCGAGTGATATTGGTAAATTATGATATCTCAAAACGGTTGTTCATGGACGATTCGCGTGACCTGGGTTTTGAAGCGTAACATGAGTTAACAGAGATAAATATTACTATTCAATTACAGTGAATAATAAAATTTATTTGTTATGTGCATAGTCGAAAAAGTTACTGAAGGGCCAATTGAGGCTATGCAGAAGTCATTGAAAAATCATCGTCGAATGTCATCAAAAAATTGTCGCACATTTTCGTTTTGGTATTTTTGATGTAAGATCCATAATGAACTTTTTATACCATATTAGATCCACCAAAAATAATTTTATCTCCTAAAATATATTAAGACAAATTAAATTAAAAAATATCCCAACTACTCTTAGCTTTCGTTTGGCTACTGGTTTAAAGTCAATTTTTTAACTTTTAGCTTAAAGCCCGAAGAGGCAAAAAGCCTGATTGTTCAACTCCCAACTTTTAGCCTATTTGATTTTAGGCTTTTTAGCTTTTCTCATAATAATTTTTAATTTTACTCTACAACATATAAAATTACATAAATTTTAATTAAACAATTATATCCAGCTCATTTAGGCTGAAGGACAACCATAGAATTTTACACTGAGCTTATTTAGCTTTTTTGGTGGCTTAAAAGTCACTATATTTTTAACCAAACGAATTTTTTGACTTTTTGACTTAAAGTGGCTTAAAATCAAAAAGTCAGCTTAATTCCAAGTTGCCAAACATAGGCTAAATATCCATCTCGCCACCTCCGTCTTCTCTACCACCTCCAGCAACCACCATCGGTGACCACCGAAGATACCTGTCGGCAACCAACTTCGACGACTCTTTAGTCAGAGATAATTTTAACTGTTTAAATATATATAAAAAAGTAAGTATTTACTATTTTATGTGGTCTTGATGGCGAATTAGGCAATAACAATAAATAGAGTACGATTTTATGAACAAAAAAATTTCGGTTCAAATATTAAGAACAGTGGAGTTTATATTTAGTGTGGCTAGTGTTATAGCGAACATAAATGATTTTTACTATTTAAATACAAGAGCTGTAACATTTATCTTCAGTGTGGCTAGTGTTTGAGTGAACAATGATAATTTTTACTGTTCGAATATATCGAAGAGCGAAGTTTATCAATTTTGTACGTCGTCGAAAAATTTACCGAAAAGGTTACCAGAGGACTATTGGAGGTTGCCGAAAAGGCACTGAGAAATTATTGTCTAAAGTCGTCAAAAAAACGGTCACTGGAGGTAACTGAAATATAGTCGCAAACGATGGCTGAAGTTGAAAGTAATGATGAGGTGGTAAGAGATTTGTACTAAGTAATTACCTGAGTGTGTGAATAATAAAAGTAATTTTATCCATAAAATTATCTCGCATTAAATTAGATGACCTTAGCTCAAAACTTTTAAAATAATGGATCTAAGCACTTTAGAAGAATAAAATTGTCTCAATGTACTACAAAGTTTAAGAATTAAGCTTTTGATTAATTATTCCCTTTGTTTATAATTTTTTCTTTGTCAATGGTCATTAACTACCCCCAATAATTTTAGAAGCATGTCACAAATTTGATCCCAACTTTTATTTTAGGTTCAAATTTAGTCAAAGAGTACAATTGGTGAATCTTTTAGATCATTTAATCACTCTTAATAGTTTGAACTCTTTTAAGTTCATTGTTTTAAAATTTTTATAAGGTGTTTAACCTCATTTGTTAAGAAGTTTTATGAGTAAAAGTTTTTAATTTAATGTGAATTGAACTAGTTTTATAGATAAAATTGCCTTAATATTGTATAGTAGATTCTATGGAAATACTCCAATATTGCTTGACACACACTCTTTGCCACTACTACAACTGCACAAAATAGTAAATATTTTTTTTGTATTTAAATAATTTAATTTATCTATATTTAAATAGTCATTGAAAAAAAATATATAAAAAATACTTAAAAAATCGTTAGAAATGGTTTCTAAAAGTGGTATATTGGGGTAACACGAAGACATATAGTAAGTAATAAGATTATTTTAATTCGGTTTGACATAATGAAGTTTAACAGTTATTCTTTCTTTATTAGAACCAATTTCCTACAATGTCTTTGCTATGCGCTTATGGCCAAAACTTTTCTTTTTTTCTTTCTACTGTCCAGTTCAATGGCTGCTTTTGCAAAGAAGAGTCAACCAAAAGGTAAGACCTACCATTTGAAAGAAGGGTAAATTGGCGATGAGTCCTATTTTAAGAAAGTGGTTGAGAATAAATTATTTTTAAAAGTTGTGTATTCTATAAAGTCCTTTTTAAAATATCCACACAAAAATGGACATTTATACCATTTTTTAAGTTTAATTAACCTTATAATTAAAAGGAAAAAATTTGTAAAAAAATCGTTTCATTAAATGGCAATTGCCAACATTCACGGAATCATATCTCATGCTAATTGGTTTGCAAAAAAAATATTTTATTAAATGGTAGAGTTTGGTTGTTTTTTTTTTGGCAATAATATTTTGCTTAATCCATTTTATGTTGTTTGTCATCATCTTTGGTAAAATTACAGTAAATGATACACATTAATTAAGTGACCACCTCATTTTTTGTAATAGAAAATAATATACATTATTCAATATCGCATTAACCGGAAATCATACACATTAATAATGTTTTGGTTAATTTATTTTATATTATTGTTCGTCATCTTTGCTAAAATTACAGAAAATGATATACATTAATTGAATAGATGATTCATTTTTATAATAAAAAATGATACACATATTATAATATTAGTTTTAAAAATGATACACATGGAACAATGTTCTCAAATGTTCTAAGAAAATATTATTGTTTTATGTTTATTATTTTAGAAACTCTTAATGTGTATCATTTCAAAAGCTGATATTGTTTCAAACACTATTTCATGTGTATCATTTCTTAAAATATTATTGTTTCATATGTGTCATTTTTTAAAATGAGTTAAATTCATATATATTATTTAATGAAACATTAATTGTCTCATTTTCTGCGTTTTAATATGTATGCAACGAAATGAAGCAGCCACTTGATTAAACTTTAATGTATATCATTTTCTGTGTTTTAAGATGTGTCAAATGAAATGAAACGGCAATTTGATGAAACCTTAATGTGTATTATTTTCTGCATTTCAGTAAATATAAAACGGCCAAGTGGTAGATGACGAAAAATGATAGAAAATCGATCAACGAGAACATTATTATAAATGTTTCTATGTATTCACCATGTACATAATGCTAAAAAATGTTCAGATTTTGGTGATCGTATGAAGCAGTAAAAATTAAGAAAATAAATATTTTGAAGTATTAGATATGATATAAATTATTCCATATGTATCGTCATGCCATTACTAACAATCAGGGGAATAAACGTTAAAAATTTTTTGAAAAAATTAAAACAGGATCTAGTGGGCACAACAAGAAAATACAATTTTGCCGACCAAAATTTTAATCGCAAAAGCTCTTTTTTGGTCGCCAAAAACCTTTGCCGACCAAATATTTTGCTTGCCTTTATCGTCGGCAAAGGACTGTAGGCAAAAATCTTCGCCGACCAAACTCATTTTGGTCGCTAAAGATCCCCAATTTTTCCCAACCAATACTTTAGTCGGCAATATACTTCTACCGACGAACGTGATTAGTCGCTAAAACAATTTAGTCGGTAAAGAATAGGCATTGGCGACCAATTCTTTAGTCTGCAAAGTGAAGGGATCTTTGCCGACCAAACCATTGGGTCGGCAAAAGATGTTATTTGCGACCAAATGTGTCGTCGGCAAAAATCTTAAAATTTTTTAAATGCCTTTAGCCAACAAGTTCATTTGGTCGGCAAAGGTTTTTGGCGACTAAATAGTGTCGTCGGCAAATACTTTTAAATTTTTGAAAAACCTTTCGCCGACAAACCATTTGGTCGGCAAAGGTGTTTTGCGACCAAAGAGTGTCGTCAGCAAAAAATTTTAAATTTTTTGATATTTTTGCCGACTAAATTATTTGGTCGCCAAAATTTATTTTCCACAATATAATATTTTGGTTGGAAAAAAATTGACAACAATAATTATTATTAATAATATTATTATTATTATTATTATTATTCATAACTCCATTAAAAAAAGCACTAATACAAATAATTATCAATTTACGAACTAAATCTGTAATCCATATACAAATAAACTTATAATCAATAATTTATATATATTCAAAATAATACGTAATACTTATTAATTATTGCATCACAAAAGTCCTTCTAAGCAAACTATTGACAATTCATAAAGTAAACATGCAACATGTGTGTATATAAAGATTAATAAAAAAATTACCATTCATTCTAAAATCATAAATGATATGAAAAAACTTAAATCACATAAACCACCACTTTAATATACTCTTAGTACGCTCATTAAATAAAACTTCAATAGACAGAAGTACAAAAAAAATTAAAATTATTTACTCATTTATGACCACTAACTTCAACTAATTCAACAATCTCAGTCTGATGGAGCCATCCCATCATCTCAAAAATCTTCCTCTAAGCTGTGCTGGATTCTTAAGCTGTATCAATTAGAATATTAAACTATTAGCAAGTGAGTATATCTCATCTTTTTTTTTTCAAAGAGAGTATATCTCATCAATCTTCTAAAGAAACTCTTGAACTCAACTTATTTTAAAAATCGTTGCATTCCAAATTTTTTAAAAAATATTCTAAAGTGTAAAACCCAAAAAAATTCGACAGAGTTTTCTCTGTTTTTCGGATAATCCCAAATTATCAAATGACCTGTCAAACGCAAACAACATAATATATTTAGGCACAGCCTGAATCTCAAAACCCAATAGAAATTAAAACTACTTACTAAATATTCGTCTCAATTTTATAACAATTACACTACTCTCAGAGATAATTAAACCATACATGAATTTCATTACATACTCATCATAAATACATTCATCCAAGAAAATTTCATCATTCTCAACATTTCATTTGAAAATAGAAGATTTTATGCCGTTTAGTGGCTATTTTTAATTTTTGCCCCCACCAAACGGGCTGTTTTTATTACCATTTTCACAATTTAAGCCCTAAAACTCTATGCAGGTGTTGGGTTGGAGTGCCATTGATTTGCACAAATTTGTTTAGACAAGAGAAAAGTGCTCGTGCAATTTACCAACTCGTTCAGTGGCTAGTTTTAGTTTTTGCCCCCGAATGGACCGTGTTGGAGCACAGAGACAAAAAGAATTCGTGGTTTAAAAATACCAACCTTAGCCCTAGTGACCATAGAATGAGAATAAATACTTGGATCATTTGGAGTAGTGGAAGTATTTGAAGCATTTGAAGCAGTTGGAGCTGAAGGAGTAGAAATAACAAGAGAAGGATCTGAAGCAATAGAAGTAACAAGAGAAACTGGTGAAATATTTAGAGCTATTGGATTAGAGAAATGAGAATTAACTAAAAGAGTAATTAATCATAGGACCAAGACAACCAACTAAAGGAGAATACGCAGAGAATCAGAAGAAACAACAAAGTATATGATGGAAGAAACTGGTGAAGAACCAAAAGCAAGTAGTTGAGAGTAAGAAAATTCAGTTCCAATAAGTTTCACATGTCATGATATGTACACTTTCTAATCAATGGTATTAAGTAGCCAAGGAAAATGCAAGGCTTAGATCGAGCTTGCAACTTGTTTGCTGAATAAGGTCTATGCCAAGGAAAGTAGCAGCATCCAAAAGGTCTAAGAATGTTATAGTTAGGATCATGATGAAATAAAATTTTATAAGAAACGTTGAGTTGTAGAGAAGTGCATGGTAGTCTATTGAGTAAATAAATAGCAGTTACTAAAGCATCCAACCAAAAGAAACAAGTAGATTGGCTTGTTGAAGTAATGTGATAGTAGTTTCAATTAAATGTCTATACTTTCTTTCGGCAACACCATTTTACTTTGGGGTGCAGGGGCACGATGTTTATGAACAATACCAAATGAGAAAACAATAAAGCCATGTATTTGTTAATGAATTCATCCCCATTACTAGTGCAAAAAGTTTTAACAAAGCGCGCAAATTGTGTGGTCACGTAGGACTAAAAATGTGGCACTATAGAAGAAATCTTAAATTTGTAGAAAATATCAAGGAAATAGCCAACATTAACGAGTAAAGTTGCCAATTAGAGCTAAGTAGTATTTGTAGCCACTGAAAAAGGGAACTGAAGATGGTCTCCAAACCTCCATAATAACACGTTTCTCTTTTTTCTAATTTTTAAGCTTTTTTATTTTTAGGGAGTTTTTTGAGTTTTTGTCAAAAACCTCCATAATAACACATTTGTCATGCCCCTTACTAAGAGGCGTGAGATCCTCACTTGAAAACTCATTATTCCTTTAATCAAATTTCTTTAATAATATTTTCTTAAACTTAATTTATAATAAGTCATTACTTAACCCAAATTCCAAAATATACTAAGTCTAATTTCTAAAAATTTCGACAGAGTCTCCTCTGTTTTTCGGACTATCCCAAAAAACAGAGAGGGTATGGCAGCGTCGGCGGGGATGGGTGGGGATGGCGGCGTCAGCGGTCACGGTGGTGGCAAGGTGGTGCGTTGCGCGCCTTCCGTGCTTCTCCTCACTCGGCTTCTTTAAACCATCTCAGCCAAACGTGTTTTTCTTCTCTGTGAACATGCCGAAGCTGAGATCCATGTG